>VZTL01000910.1:656-19724 GCA_013400535.1 Scopus umbretta
TTTTTTTTTTTTTCCGTGTGTGTGTTGGAGAGACCGTTTAAGCTCTGATCCTGAAAAAGCTGAAATATGCTAGTAATCCTGCTAAATTCACTTTGAATCTCCCGAGTGGAAAAGCTCACGCAGTCGGGGCCGTGCGTTCTCTAAGCAAGAACTTTTCAGAGTGGTATGAGAGATTGTAGCACTATTTAATGTTTAAAGTGTTGTAATACTTTTAACTAAAATGTATTGTAATTGGATCAACACGACCGTGATACAGTTATTAGCTTTGTGCTGTTGCCTTAAAATGTTTGCATTTAAAAAAACAAACCTACGGGGTACTGGAGAGAAATCTTGCTTTTGTGTATACCAATAAAAAAGGTAAAAGCACTCAGTGTTTACTCTTTACTTTTGAGGGTTGTAGTTTGCAAAAAGTGTTGTGCATACAAAGCATAGTCTGAATTCTTAGGAGTAGATTCCTGCGCTGTCCCAGCGTGCTTGATAATTGTTTGACTTCAATTTGTATGACCCTGCCATCCTAAGCTTCCTTAGCGCGCTCACCTCCTTCCAGTTTCTCGGGTTCCTTTCCTCCTTGCACCGTGAACTGGGGGCCGCAGGACATAGGGTAACGCCGTGGAGAAAAGTTGGTATTTTGAAGGATGACTTCCAAAAGGATTTGGACGGTATCAGAATCACCCGAAAGTTCAGGTGAAGAGTCTGAGGGCGGAGGAAACCAGGCGAAAACTATGGTAACTGGGAGAGATGTAAACGTATCGGAACTAGTTTGTATAGGAAACACCGCAGCAGGCCAGGGAGGACTGGAACGAACATCCAGCTCGCACGAGCACCAAGACTGGTAGGGTCCAGCTAACACTTGTGTTGCCTTTAAAAAAGGCAGTTTTTCTTTAATGAAGGAGAGCCTACGCCATGTTAATCCCTGCTTTGGTCCAATGATCAATGCAGGAAAACAGCATGCTGTGAAAATTCACCACTGTAGATCAATAGCCCCGAGCTACCCAACTGTATTAAAGATAATTGATGGGCTGAGGGGATCTTGTAAACACTTGTTTGTCCCATCAGCGTGTTTGCTTATTTGTTGATAGTAAGGACATCTACAGAGCCACTGTCAGCTGTAATATATTTCTAGTTTTACTTGGGTTTAACTGCAGAATGTGCATTCGTTTATCTTTTGAACCACTTCAGCATCCTGAATATGATTAGATGTCAGTAATGGAAATGTATTAGTTGATAGTGAATTTTATAAATTTTTAAATAAGAACACAAAAGCCTTATTTATGCTGGGTGACTTGAGATTTAGAGAAATAGCCAGCTAACTTTGGCCCCTAGATGCCATTTTAAGGGATAAACGATCAAGGTTATGCAAATGACTGAATTGATCAAAACTGGTGATTTAAATCACTTTGATTTACATCAGCAAGAGGGACGCTTTGATTTAAATCATTGATTTTAATCTTGTTTTGGGATTGTACTTTCATTATTTTCCTAAAGACAGGTTGATTTTCACTGGCTGGTAACTATTTGAAGCGTGTTTATTTGCAAACAAGTATAGCTCTTAAGTTAATGTCTTAATTTCTTTCGTTGGGCAGGAGAGGGAATGCTTAACAGGTAGGGTAAATGGGTCAGGAATATGTCCTTAAGCAGGTACGTAATTTAACAAATCCTCATTTACATTCTTTAACACTTACATTTTCTAGAAATGGCAAATGAGCTCTATATAGATGAGGAATGGAACTGACTGTAAAAAAACTTCACCGTTTTGAGATTTGTATTTAAATGTAGCCATCTTAAAAAGCCAGTTTAAAAAAAAAAAAGGATGACAAAAACATCTCATAAATGTTTTACATTTTAAAACTGATTCATTAAACAAAGAAAGCATTATCTGCAGTTAATGAACTGAACTGTTTCTGGATATCATGTCCTTCAAGGTTTGAGAGCTGGCAGATCTTATTCTCTTACCTCTTTTGTTATTCACATATTAGAAGAGGAAAACAAGTTTTCCTGCTTCCTTTTTTTTGAATTTCTTTTTATTTTTAAACTCCCAGTTAGTTATTCAGCTTTTGAGTATACAAGTCATTGATTTGAATTAGATGAATAAACTAAAATGAACAAAATAGTCCTTATTTGTGCAAAAGAGGGCAAAAGTGGTGTACCACTTGGGACTCTCCTTCCAGGTGCTTGCGCTGTACCTTTTGCCAGTTCAGGAGTCGGATTTATTCCCCTTCCTTCCTAGCCTCCCCGAAAGACAGCAATAGCTAATGCTGCTAAATATTTCACATGCAATTTTAAATAACATTGTAGTGAGCTTATGCTTTGGAATAGTTGATCAAAATTTTAATAGAACTTTTTAAAAAGTCAATTAAAAATGTAATTCCAAAAACTTTTTTTTAATCTTCCCTTATGAAATCTAATATGACTGCAGATAATTTCCTAGCATTTTTTTGATGGTGAATGCAATCTAGGTTTGGTAATGAAGGTGAAATAAATGTACTAAGCTAGTTTTCAGCATGGAATACATATTCAATTCCCCCCTTCCCCGCCACTGCCCTCTGAAGGACTTTAACAGCAAATTTATTTTTTTTTTTAATTTTTATTTTTAGCATTGAGTGTGTCTGTCTCGCAGACAAGTTCAAGTGGTTTGGTCACTGTTTAAATTCACAAAGTTAACGAGGCAGGCAGGCAGAGTTCTGTTTTCCTGTGATTAAAACCAACAGTCTTTCACATTTTTTTCTTTTTTTGTTCCTAGACCACAAGGCTTGTTGAAGCTGTAGAGCAGCTATAATGAAGATAGAATAAGACTAGACAAGAGATACCAGTCTGTTTAGGTTTTCTATTATATTTATTTTAGTAAAAATTGATGGGATGATGACAGTTTTGTCTCAGCTGTAAAGAACACCTTAAAACCCAAATCCTGTGTAAATATTTATGGTTAGGAAGAAAGGCAACAGTTTTGGGTGAAGCTGATGCTATCTTCCCATCTTCATCAACAGCAGCCAACCTGTCATGCTTCTTACAGCACAGTGCCTGCACTCCGCTGAAAACTATGTCTGCGTTTGGCTGGAAGATGCTGCAGGGCCTCTCTTTTTCCCAGGAAAAGACTACAATTAATTCTTCAGAATGTACTTTTCTGCTTTCGCACCGCCGTAAAACAAATGCCTCGCCATGCTGATTGACCCGCGCGCTGTTGTTGAATGCGCTAAACTGTAAATCGGGGCAAAAAGAGAGGGCCCAACGTTTTGGCACTCTGTTTCACTTGGATTCTGTACTGTCAGGTCATTCGTTTGCTGCTCTTTGTGTTCCGTGGTGATGCTGTGATAAATAGCTTTACCTTCCATCATTCGAGTGACTGCTGCTGGAAATGACAAAGCCATACCTTTACCAGGTTCTTTCAGATGTCAAGCTCTGGTTAATAAGTTAGAAAATACTTACTTTTTTCTGATGCGGCGGGGGGAAGCCTTTATATGAATGCAAAATTCTGCTGCTGTTCAGATCGGTAAGACTGGAAGGAGGAGGTGATGGTACAATATGACCTTAGGAGAAACTAGAAACGTCTGTCTTTACATCCTTGGGTGCTTATGTCCCACATCCTAAATTAGATTTTTAATTCTCTGTTTCAAAAAATCTTTGCACATATCTGAATGCAAAGCCTAAGTTTCAGTGGCTGATGCAATGTACTGAGCCAGTTTATATGTATTGGGACATCCATTTAGGAGAAAAAACATGGTGAGACAGAACAGAAATATCAAATGGTAAAGAGAAATTAAGCGATAACTGCTGTTTACCCAGTCTCGTAATACAGAGACTGCTAGATGTACAATGAAATGGAAAGGATATCCTTCAGGATATGTGCCAGCCTTTATAAAGTATGAGCCTTTCTTGCCCATTGCTGTGAAACACCTGATTCGTGATGCTGTTACGTCTCTGGTCCCTCAAAAATGGGGGCATGGGAGTAGGCGTGCAGATTTGCAGCCTTTGATTGCTGTTAATCAGTCAACATAGAGGCGGCTCCTGACCAGCTGTAGCACGTACTTTTTCTTGCTCGGTTGGACGGGCAAACAAAACTGGGATGGGAATGTGGCGTGGGAACAGGACGGGAAACAAGATGCTGTGAAGTTGATGTAGAAGCTGAAAATGTGGCAGTAAAAGGATGGAGACTTGAGTTCTGAGAGGATTTCTGCAGTGGAAGGAAAGGGCAAGGACATTTGAAGTGAAACCTTCAATAACCCACCCGCTTGCCAAGAGTTGTTCAAACCCGATGTGAAAGTTCCTGGTGAGGAAACGAGGAATACGCTGTTTTCTGCGTCTGCTGTGGGGAGTACAAGAAACAGTCGACCTCATTTTCAGCAAAAAGCTGATATTAGGAAAACAATTTCTGTGCTGGACTTCTGAAATAGCTCACTTGGGGAGTCTTAATATTCTGGTTGCTCTTCCCTGAGTTGCTGTAGGCTTTTCCTGCCAGTAACTTCATCTCAATGCAGCAACAGTTATCTGTAAAGTCTAAGTGATCCTGCAATAAAAGGGCCTTCTTAATCAAAGATGGTAAAGTCGGAGACAGTCAGTGCTTTCAGTATTGGCATCCTGTTCTGCTAAGGCAGTCCCACGTAGGAGGAAGGCAGACACAAAAAGTGATTTGGCTGTAATGCAGCAAAACAAATTCTGGCCAAATTGTGGACTTGGAGTTAATGGGTACACAGTGTTACTGTGCAAGGCTCTATACTGCTGACTGCAAATCATGGTGAGTTTTCTAGCCTGTTAACTACCTAAGACCATTCTGTTATTTCAAGTTTGGCTTTGGCAAGTAAAAAATGGGGCCCTTTCGTGTCTTAAATTTAAAAAACAAAAACATTTGAAGAATATTAAAGGTAAAGCTTACTAGATTGCTTTAGAGCAACTGTGAGGCTCTGATCTAATCCATTTATATGCATGCGCGTGTCATCCCTCCTTCTCCCCCAGCCAACTGGATGTTGACTTACGGTGTCAGTTTTCTCCTTTTTTCTCCTTGTAGATGTAGAGCGAGTCTTTTCTGATGTACCGTGTTTTACAATATATTCACGCGCTCCGGCTCGTGGAACGGCTGTACATCAATTGTGCCCAGGCCATTTAAGAACATAATATCCCTTGGGGTCAGACTGACGGTCAGACTAGCCCAGTAGCCAGCCTCTGATGACAGGAAAAAAAACTACTTGCAGAAACTCAGCTTTGATCTTGCAGCTGAAGAAGTGGCAGAAACCACGCTCAGGGCTTCAGCTTCATAAATCGTGCCTGGCAAAGTTCAGGCCATCGGGCGTCCCTTCTCTGCCCCTGCCCAAAACTCGCTGTTACCCGTTTTCCCCGCAAGCCTACTTGACCGGCTTTCTGCAGCTCGTCCGCTGTGCAGCTCTTCTCAACAACGCCTCTTGCTGGTTCTTGGCTGGTTGGTCTCAGTCACAGGTAAGAGTGGCTCCAAACTCCCTTTTCCAGGCTGAGAGATTTTTAATGTCTTCCACGAGTTCTTTAAATTACATGGCTAACCTCAGTCATGGGACTTTAGCTGTGTTTTCAAGGGGAAGTCATATTCAAACTGGCTTAACAAATAGTATCCTTGTGTGGATGGGACAGAGATTTAGATAACAGATAAGTGTGCCAATACGTTATCAGCTGGATGTAAAGAATTATAAAGATCTAAGTAATAAATGAAGTTGAAAGTACCCCTTTATGTAAGTCAGTATTTTAGATAATATTCTTAGAACTAGCTAAAAAAAAAAATATTCATCCTACAGTCTCCTGTGCTTGGCAGCAGAATTGTTAGTCAGCAAGAACGCGTGGAACTTTGTGAAAAATTGTTTTTTAGATAATTGCCTGTTGCAGACTGTCTAGAGGAACTCACATTTTATTTTTGGCATATTGCATTAAATGGTAGCTTTACATTTTAGGACGGATGTGTTGATTTATATATCCTCCAGTCTTCTGGTTGACGTCCAATTTCCAAACTTGGATACTTCTGTTGAGTAACTAGAGTCAAAATTTTCAGTTCTCAGATAGGAAGAGAAACTTTCCAAGATGCTACCTAACCACCTCAAAGGAAAATGGTAAGGTGACGAGTGTGATAGGTCTAAAAGCGTGCAAAGGAAAGGCTTTATGCTCGTTCCTCTCTGGTGTGTATACTTTGAATGGGTTGGATATTCCTCTGAGCAACATCCATGCGCTTAGGGAAGGCCAGGAAACTGATCTCAAAATTCAAGATGCAAGTGATGTGTCAGTTAAAAGATTTGCTTTTTCTTTCATTGCCCTTAACATTGGAAGCTTGTAGCACGGGCAATAGGGCTAAATTAAAACAGCAGCTTCTTGCTGGTATTGCCGGTTGTTAGTGTCACCGGTACACGGGAGATATTGCACAGATCTTTTTGAATTATAATTGTTAGAAACTTGTTAGCAGTCGACGTTGCAGCGGGACGTACAGGGAAAGTGCGGTTCCCACCTTTGGTGGTAGATGGTGCCTCCTGAAGCACGTTTGGGGAGGGTGCTGTGGTACCACAGCAGAGGGCAATAGAGGGAGTAGAAGCATGCATCCACAGCACAAAAAGTCTTATGACTTTTTAATGGGCAACCATTGTAACTTTAATTCGTATCTGAATTACGCATGTGTGTAAAACTGCCAGGGTCCTGGGTTTGTCTCCAATAGCTGCTTCTCTTTTTTTGAATGGTGGGGCTGAATGGGATGAGGCTAATGGACTCTGTATCATTTATTTGGGTTTAAAATAAAGTATGTGTGTGTGTGTGTGTAAAAATATATAGATATCAAAACCCCTCCAGAAGTCTGAATGGCAAATAATAAAGAATCTTCCCCGATCTTTGAAAATACAGGGTATAGCATGGAGACAGAGTAACAGAACGAGGCGTCTAGAAATGGTGAAAGTAAGGGCTGGAATAATTCTTCATATGTTTTCTGTTCATCGTGTTATCGCTGTACAACAGAGTGGTCTGCAGCTTTGAAGGCAAGTCAAACTTGCTCCGAGACGATCTCTTTTGAACCGCTGTTTGAGCTGGTAGGTACCTGACCCATTTGGACAGGAGCGAGTAGATACCTTAAGACTGCTTGACTGCATGAAAGGGTAGAGAGCTCAGCTCAGGAAAACAGTTTTGAGAAAATGCTTGTGCAGAGGGGTTGTTGAAAATAAGCTGCATTGTGGCTAGGAAACTTTTTGGTTAGGGGAGAGTTTGTGGGTTTTTCACAGCTTCGTGTAGCTTGACAGTCCAGCAGGTAATTCAGGTTGAGGGGAAAAAGGGTTTGCACAAACCCTGGATGTGACACGGGTTAGTTTTGGGAGCGAGGGGAAATAGTTTAGCAGCCCATAGATACTACAGAAGAGCTCAACACTTTGGAAAATATGAAGTGCCTGAATGTGAGGAATGAATGCGTGTTTTGCTAGCTATCATTTTGGCACTTTCCTGCTGCTTCCCCTAGCACCAGACTGGACTCTGCATTAATGCTAAGCACAAATGTTGTTTGGTTCAAAACCAGCTATAGTAGATAATGCATTTTCTGCTTGTTTCTGGAAGTGGAAGAACTCCATGATCAATCAACTATGAGAATAAATTGATGGCAACTCTGCTGCCCGTCTTCAGGACAGATGATTTGTTCTAATTCTTCCCATCCCTTTGCCTTCTGTGTCTCTCACAGTTAGCAAGTTTCTTCCAGAAATTGCCTGCATTCAATTGCATGATATTTGAAAAAAGAAAATTTTCAGAGAAGTTAGCAAGTGAAAACGGAGTATGTAATGGTGGCCGTAACGGTGGCCTTTGCTGCCAACGACAGCTATAATTATATACGGGGCACATACATTCTAGCAGATGCTTCCCATTTAAACCACTCTGGTTTCAGCACAGACCAAATTTAGGATGTGAGCATGGTGACCATAGCACTCGCTAAATCTCTAATTCCATCTTCTGCCATTTACTGTCTTTCTCAAATGCTCAGTGAGACTTTTTTTCCTAGTTGTTCTATGGAACAGCTTTGATTTTTCTCACTTTGTGGTTATTTTAAGCTTCAGAAAACAATAAGAATGTACTTTTCTTTCCCCCCACCCCCCCTTTCCTCTGTGCTTTTATGAAAGCAGAATCTGTGTAGATAAAGCACAGTTGATCTGTTAGGGATTACTGTTTCTCGGTTATTCTTTTACTCTTGCATATCATGCCTTTATGTAGAAGAATATTTAAAGGTGATGTGTGGAACAGCGAGATGAAAGATTCTTTGTGCATTGAAGAATTCTGGTGTCACAGGAGTCCACCTGTTCTCCTGTAACTTTTTTTTTTTAAACCTGAAGTTTATTTAAAGTGAATTTTAGTGCTCATAAAAGCCGCTGGGTTTTGACAGCCTTAAAGATTGAAAGGCTGTCCCCACAGGTGGTGGCAGCAGCACTATGGCCTGGTATTCAGGGCACAGGAGTAGGAATCAGAAGATCCACATTCTGTTCTCATCTTTATAACAGGTGACCTTGAGCCAAGTAGCATGTTGCTGAGGCTCAGTTCTCTGTGGAGAATTTTACCCCGGCTCATGAGGACATTGTAAAGATTTGTTACTCTCTTAGGAAAGAAAAGACAAGGATAAAAACTTCTTGCATTGTCATCAAGCAACAGACCTCATCTCCAGTCTTATCAGCGATGAGAATAATTGGCAGTTTTCAGGAGAAGATTGCCAACAGCCCATTGAAAGTCTCAGAAGAAGTGGAAGCACTTTTTCTCTGTGCAAAATTGTCCAAGAGGAGCAGACCAAACCAAACTGGTTTTGTGCAGGTCCAGAAAGAATGTTGGTGTGTTCTACATGAAATCTTAGTAATACTTGTGGAGAGCCGAGCTGGATCAATCTGGAGGTCCATTTGGCGTAGCACTGTGTGTCAAGTAGTGGTCACTATCGGGCAATTAATGCACCTATCCAGCTTGCAAAGCTATTCCTCTGATTAAGTACAAGAGGAGTTTTCTTTTTGACCCTTTCAGGCTATCAGCTTAATTCCCAGAAGCTTCAGATTTAATTACCCATATCATTACCACAACATGTATAGCTGCAGATTTTATTAATGACCATAAAATTATCGAATCCTCTTTAAAATGAATGCAGATTCACAGCCAGAAGGTCCTCTCGCACATCAGCTCTAGTACAAGTGAAGCCCAGAGGTTGGTGCAGCACCTCTCATGTCCTTTTGTCAAATGCCGAGCCTAGCTCATCCATCTTTCCGCACCCGATTTCCTGCTAATTTACCAGCCACTAGTAATGCTCTTCTGCAGTTCTGTCACCAAACTCAGGTATTCTTGCCTCTCAAATGGTAGCTGAGCTGAAGTTTTACCCTTCTCGGAGCCCATTTTAATGCATTTAGCAGCAGACTGACCTTTACACCTCTCCCTTTCAGACTCCTTCCGATCACCGAGTTGCTTTTGTTCCTATCCCTAAAATGTTCTTTAATCCATTGCAATTCCTTTTCCCTGCATGATGCTTTATGACTTTGTAAATCAATCAGAGTGGTGCAAAATCAAATGCTTTCCTGAGATCCTGATAACTTACGTCCACTGTTTCACTCTTGTCTAACCTAACGATTTGGTCGTATAATAAAAAGGATTTCAGCAGATTTGTCAGGCATGACCTTCCTTTTATGAATCTGTACTGGATGTCCTCTACTAAATTATGCATTTCCAAATGTTCTGCAATTTTGGCTTTTATCAACACTTCCAATACATTCCCACAGCTGTAGCTGGATTTCCTGTTCTAAGGGAATTCAGCAGAACTCTGTCACAGCCCACCAAAATTCATCAGTTTTCAGAATTCTCCATAATAAAACTTCCCTGTTTTCTACTTTTTGTCCTCATCTTACTGGACTCCTGACATGGGAGTTAGTATTCTGTTTTATGTAGCTCTGAGAGTACTGCCTGTTCAGGAAATAACCAGCTCACCATTTGCACTTCAGCAGGTTTGCGTGTCACACACGGAATGAGTTGCTGAGCCTCAGCCCAGTCGCAGGTGGGAGGACGTAGGCTGGTAGCTCAGAGTCTCGACTGGGTTCCAAGCTTCCTAAATAATTTCATTTGAGACTGGAGGTCAGTTCACCTCTCTGTGCATCTGTTTATTTTTCTGGCCTGCTTCCTGAAGAGGATTTTATGTTGCAGGCTTGCTTTGTGATTTTGTCTGAATATATATGTGTGAAGGGGGGAAGGGAAACTCCAAATCCTTCAAGTGTTCTTGCTTAAAGCCCTTATGCCTGCGCTTATACCTACTTTGAACGTATAGCTTGCCACTTGGGCTATGCTTCCAAATATGGATTTCTCTTGGAGGTATGTTCTGACCCACCTACTTTGCACTGCAGATATATTTAGCAAAGTTTTGCCGTAATAGTCCTACAGGGCTGTCCCAAAGCTGTCATCTGCTCTTCTGCCTACCTCCTTCCTAGTTACCTTCCATGCGGCAAAAGCCACCCGCCAGAGTTCTGCATCTGCGGCCAAGGCTTTCTGCCACCGGCGCGACTCTTCTTCGGCGGTAGGTAGAGCACGGAGGCTAAGCAGCCCTGGCCTCCCTGCGTGCTGCTGGCCGGGCAACGCGGCTTGCCTGAACTTGGGTTAATTCCTCTGTGTCTGCTGCAAAGATTGTGAGTTCTGGAAGAAGCCCCCAAAGTTATGAATTAAGACCAGCGGAGTTAGAGACTTCCATAATCAAAGCCTCAAAGTAGGGGGGATTTGGGGGTTTTTTACGTACCTGTGTGTGCATTTTGCTTACTCCTTGCTCCCAAGCCTGGCTCCTGCAAGGCAAAGGTGCTGCCCAGCCTGCTTAGGTTGAGCGCAGCACAGGAGGCTCCTACAGTTGGATCACGGTGCTGGAGCAGACCGTCTGGGGATGATGGCTCTTTTGTGGCCTGGACCCAGCTTAGAGCAAAAGTAGCCCTAGAAAACCAGTAGGGTATGTGTCTGCCCTGTATCTGCTGTTTATTGCAGGAGGACATTGCCAAGTTATAGAGATACTTCAGTTATGACAAAATTACGGAAGACACTGCATTTAATGGGCTGGCTTTTCTTTAGAAAGCCAGATTCTGCCTCCCTCCTCCAGTCTTCCTGTTAGATGTCATCCAAGATGGATTCCAAGTGCAAAAAAAAAAAAATTTAAATAAATAAACCAAGCAAACCTGCACCGAGTGACTCATTCCTGCTAAAATTAAACCACTTATTATGGGGAGGGGAAAAAAAAAAAAAGAAGAAAGAAAAAGAAAACTCGGATTACAGGTTTAGCAAGCGTGAGCACGTATTTCAGCATGTATCGCTGTATTTGTAATTGCCAAACTACTGATTTCTTGGAACTCTGCTATTAGCATTGTTAAGCAGCGTTCCAGACAGTCACTCCTATAAATCCCTGTTAATATGTTAAGCAGGAGAAGGCCTTTGCAAGAATAATGTTTAGCCGGCAAGCGATCTCCGGCTGGGGCGTGCTGGCTGTCTAGGACAGAGCGGGGAAGTACCTGTGCTTGCTGGCTGTTCCGGTGTCCTGCACGAGCATCCACTTGGTGTTTGCTGGAATGTTGTTGCCGCTTCTAATACGCGCTTAGGAGGATTTTATTTTTTTTTTACTTATTTATTTGGACAGCAGTGTAAGAGTGTGTGAGGTTTCTGTGCAGAGTGTTCTTCTAGCAGTAAGGCCTGTTGTGTACTGATCTCTCTCCTTCGTATGCTCTTCAGGCAATAAGCAAGCACATGAAAGACACCTCAAACAAACAAATGTCCTTCTCCTGGACAGATATTGTTCTTTTTCAAGTGTGCTATTCCAAATAATGAAGTGCCTCAAACCCTGAAATTATGAAAGCACATTGCTTCAATGCCCCTTTTTTAAAAAAAAAAATAAATATTTTCATAACACCGGTATAACCAGAACTTTTTCATCAGTGCTAGTCTGCTGCCTGAAGTAATCTCTGTTTCTTCTAAACTAGTCAGTGGGTAGAAACAAGATGGAGTGTCTTGAGAATAAATCTGCCAGAGTACAGCTTTACCTTGGAGAAAAAAAGATTGCCCTCTTTCACTTGCATCTGCTGAACCATGTACCTCCGCAGGGGTGAAAGAGCCCCACAGGCTTTCTGGCAAAGCACGTGAAAAAGAAAACTTGGATCGTACTGTTTGCTTGACATGGATGAAAGTCTGGGTCATCGGAGAGGAAGAAGAGGGGAAAGCAGAAAAGGAGGGTAGAGCCACAGATCAATATTTTAAGCACAACCAGTTGACAAGGGCATGGGGCTGGAGAAAGGGCAAGGAGGCTCGTTTGATCTGCTGCTGCAGTGAGGACACATCTGCCAGATCCCAGCCCAGTTCCAGCATCGCTGGCGGACATGCAGATTCTCTGATAGCTGATCATATTCTGAAGTGAACAGCAGACGGGTGCTGTGGGTGCCCTATGACTGTCCGTCAAACCTACCTTCAGTTGTAAGGCAGAGGGCAGACGCCGGCAAGACTGCCGTGCTTGTAGTCTCCTTTATGGTGCAATTTTATGCAGACTTCTTTGGGGCTGGAAAAGGGTTGCATGCGTATTTTGTTACAAGCAACTGAGGGCTCGCGGAGCTTTTCGGAACACCATTTAATGTTTTGTGAAGTTCCGAACAGGTTTATTGTTTATACAGCGTGTTATCAGAATTACTGTTTGGGGAAAAAGGGGATGATGATCTTAAATCCAAAACCTATTTTAAAAAAGACAATACTCAAATTTTATGCAGTGTATTTGCTATTGCCAAGTGATACCACAGTCCTCTTAATATTCTTTTGCGCTGTACAGCAATGCAAAAATAGGGGATCGTAAGGCATTATTTAATTCTCTTCTGTGCTTGTTCCTGGTACTAGTGATGGCAGATACACTTCTGCATTCTTTTCTTAGGTGAGCAACTGGGCATAGGTTCTACAGCTCACTTCAGCTGAATATGCACGCATCTTGCATTGGCCGTCATTGTATTCACATAGGGTCGTGTAGCAGCCGGGGCCCCTGTCTTGCAATTAATCTCCCTCTGTCAAGTGACCTGATGCCAAGTACGATTTCTAGAATTCTGCTAAAGAAGATTTGGTGGCATCTACTAAGGTATGTAGGGGTCCCCTGGAGAGTCACAGGTGGATGGTTTCTGCCTGTCCAGTATGTTGTCTCATCTTTGTATATCCTGTTACTAGCAGGCTGAGATTAGTTTATCAATGTTTTATGTACCAGATGGATGTTCTGAAGGCGCCGCTGACTATCTTGGACCTGCAGGATGCTCTGCTGCTGCTGCTGGTTTTCCTTCAGTTGGGTATCTCTTGCCATGTGTGGTATACAGGGCAACTGTCAGGTTGTTCTCCAACGTCAGTGAGCTCCCCACCTTTACCTGGAAGCCACGATAGCAATAGTTTCTTGTTCCTAGCGTGCACTGTTGGGCATAGTGTGCTTGGTCGGCATTCTGTTGCACCCAAATCGCAGTCAAACAGGCTAAGTAGTTCCTCTGTGCCAAAACCAATACTTGATGCTAGCTAGACTAGAGAGATGGCAAACTTGGGGTGCTTCAGGAGGTCAAGTTCTTCCACAGCGTACTGCATAATAATTCATTTGAGCCCTTTCAGTTGGTGAGAAATTTAACTGCAGCATTATTTCAGTCATAACCACACAAGTATGGACTGCATGTGAGCCTGCCTGAATAGATTCAGTAGGCAGAGGTGCTCATGTCTAACATATTCTGGAGTGGAGGTATACTGGCAGTATGCACACGTTATGCTTGGCAGTATAGAATCTCATTTCACTTGGCATGTCTAGTGCTACTATGTCACTGTAGTCCTAGCAGAAAACTGTCAAGGTAATTAGTGTTAATCGGGATCTTTTTTGAATGAGCCTCTCATTTACTGTATGTTTGGCCCAGGCTTGGACTGAAGGACTTGGCAATTTGCCATCTGCATTTTTGTCCAGATGAACGTATATGCCTTACGGTGTACGTATCCACAGAGTTCAAGGTATAATCCTTACTGTTGGCATGTAAGTGCTTTGAATCTTCATTCTGGTTTAGGGTATGTCTTGCCCATGGTAGCTCTGTAGGAGTTAGCTGGCATTGGACTGCTCCTTCAGCTCTCTGTTCTTGCCTGTTGTCTTCTGACATGCAGTTACTAATTTCATGACAGCTTCTGCTCTGTTGCAATGCAGCATCAAACATTTTGAATTGAACCACTCAACTGAGAGTCACCATTTCCTTAAATCCTCTCTCGCATGTGAATGACCATCTTGCTCTTCCTCATCTGTTTCAGTGCTCAAACTGATCTAAGTGGATTAAGATAACCTATTTGATCATTAAGGAAGTGGTCTTTGTAGCAGCTGTTGGCTATTGCCTTGCTGTCAGTCTTCTGCTGTCGAGATTCACTTGTAATTTTAGCCAGAAAAGCTAATTCAAGTCCGGCCTTTGGTTCCAGGCAAGTTTTTAGACATGATTGGAGGGGACAACGTACTGAAATTCAGGAGATACAGCAGCGTAGGTGCTTGGTGCATTAAGGCCGGAAGCACACTGGTAAGCAATAATGAAAGTATAACGCGGGGTTCTCTGCTGAAATATGTCTGCAGATGTATATTGATGCCAGCATTTCATTTTCCAGCTGCTGTTAAGGACAAAGCAATGCTAAATTATGTCTCTTTACTGGGACTTTGTTGCCCTTTATGTATATCTGGGACTTCTGGAGTAACTTGAGGACCTTTCCAGTGAAATACAGATGACCTTTTCTAGCTTTCTGGAAGCTTGGGTGAATTTGGGAAACTTCATAATTCTGTGACCTCAGTCTTTCTGTAGAGAGGATCTGTTGCTAGTCTGCTTCAAAGTGGAACCTGGCCTCTGGCTTGCACTCTAGGCAATTCTACTAAATTTGGGTAAGGAGGTTTCTTTTGTGTGGAGAGGGAAAAGACGAGAGGAACAATTTTAACTGCAATCCTTGGCTAATTGATCTGTGGAGATCTACTGCAGGGTATGTTGTGGAAGCAATTATTTATTTGCTTGCTTTTTTAAGTTTAACAACTGTAGTTTTATAAGATGATTGAAGTATGTGTCTTCTAAGGAGAAAGCACTTCTTTCAATGGTTTCCCTTCAGTTAAAAAGTTCTGAGGAAGAAGAGGATCCCATCAAAAAATGTGTGCTGTAGGCTTGGCAAGATGCAGCTCTATGCCCTCACCATAATCCCAAAATATGGCTTTCTCCTGGGTTGTACCGTCGTGTCTGTTAACCAACACAGCCACAAGAAGACAGAAAACAGCAATGATTGGAGGTAACTTCTAAGCGGTTTCTTCAAGAATTTTTCTGTTCACAAAAAGTAGGCTCTCTTGCTCCCTTTGATTCACTGGCACAAGCTGCCTGGAGAAGTGGTGGAGTCTCAAACCTTGGAGATACTCAAAAGCCATCTGGATGTGGTCCTAGGCAACTCGTTCTGGGGTGGCCCTGCTTGAGCTGGGTGTTGGACAAAAGGACCTCCAGAGGTCCCTTCCAACCTCAACTGCTCTGTGATTCTGTGATTAGAAGGTCATAACCTGTCCCTTAAGATCTCTGCCATAGCGATTCATGCCTTGTTACCTTGCAGAAGAGCCAACAAGCTCCTTGCAAACGTCAGTTCAAGGTAACCAAGAACCTGCAGCAAATGCAGTGACTGCCTTGCTTGTTTAGCAGTGTTTCTTGACAAGAGCTTGTTGCACACCTTCTTGAAGGTCTGCATGGGACCATGCTCGAGGTGTGGATCAATGTACTAATTTAAAGTAGTGATACTTAAATAACTTGGAGCCTGGAGACTTAAGAAACAACTCTTCTCTTCTTCATGTCGCGGTACAGTGACAGCATGAAACTGGACGCTGCACGTCGCCGAGGCACAGTGTGTGCTCAGGAGGTGGCAGTTCTTAGAGAAGGTGCTTAACCTTGCTTTCCAGGGCACAAATGTAACACATCCTCAAGTCACATGGCAGAGCTTTTTTGATTTTTTTTTTTATTTTTTTTCCCCCCCTAATAGGCCTATTTTGAGAAAATGGGCTAGAGAGTCCTAGATTAGCTATAGTATTTTGGACACTAGTCCTACTTTTGTGTATGCACCCAGATGAATTTATCTTGACGTTTTGATACAAATGCAGCACCTGGAGTTTTAAAAGCACTGGGTAAACAACAGCCTGTCTGAACATCTCCCAAGAATAAAGGACTCCAAGCTGGCAAAGGAAGGCTTAACAGGAGCTACTGGCTGGAATCTGAAGCCAGGCACATTCCAAGTAGAAAGCAAGTACAAGTTTGTAACGGAGAAGGGTGATTAACCACTGGAATGAACCGGAATGGATGGACCCGTGGTCTCTTGCTGGTTTTGAGGCAAGATGTCTTCTGGACCTAAGTTAAGCTAGGTAACAGGTTTGGTTTACTTTATCCTGGCCTCAGTGTAGAGAAAGCGAGGCGGATGAAATGTAACAGCCCATGTTTATAGCCAGGTTCATATGCATTCCTACAGACCTTAAGCTATACATTGAGTAAAAGACTTTTGAATTTTTTTGTTGCTTCTAGAAGAGGATTGGTTTGTAATTGTGCATGGGGTTGGGAATCTGCCTTTATTGCAAATTCATCAGTGGTAGAACTTTGTTCCTGGGGCTGAATTTGCACATTTTCTTCACCATCCAATGCACCAGGTTTATCAGCAAGCTGAAACTTGGTGGTTCTGCATTTCGGTAGCTGGTTTGGTAATAGTCCATGGTAGTAGTGAGACGTATGTCCTCAGGCAGACACCATGTCCAGCCACTGATACTATCCTGTGCAGCTTTAAGCCCAGAATGTAGCCCGTATGTCCATGTTTTACTTTTGACAAGATGGTGATGTTTCTCTTCCCCAAGGACAAAAGCTTTTAATTTGTTATTTGTAAAGCCCTTTTTAAGAACTGACCAAGGAAGGTATTAGTGAAATACAAAGCGGTGGCATTATTTTTTACTGTGTGACTCACTCAAAAATTAAAAGGAAAAATTAATTTCTGTCCCAGACAGGTGATATCAGCCTCATCTTTACGAAGTGACTTCCTCCTTGCCTCTGCAGGGCATTGTGGATCAGGGTGAACTATACTTCGAAACATTTAATTGCATACAGTGAGAAATGAAGAAAACTGAAGTGGATCCCAAGAATGTATTAAAAATCTGAACTAAAATGAAAATGATTTCATGTCAAGTGAGACAAATGCAGAGTTGATACTCCAGTGCTTCACACTTCCACTTGTCCTTGGTACTGAGAAAATGAGATTTTTAATATCTGAAAAACAGATTGCCATGAAGACTCATCCATTGTAAATTTAAGCTGCCTTTATAGCAACTTAAGCTGGGGACAAGATTGTTCATTACATCTGATTCTACAACTGTGGCCATGATTTCCATATTAATATTGAATTTTTTTATTATTTTATTATTGTCTGTACCAGAAATAGGCATGAGAGCTGGTAGCGTTTTCCCTGTGTTAGCAGATAATTTATTTAATGAATAATGCGAAAAGGGCAAAGGTTTGTGAGTTCTTATTTGCATATCGACTATAGATTGTGGTGACACCTGCTTTTGCTGCTGCGCTCAAACCTGGTTTGCTGCTTCGGTTTATGCTAAAAGGAGACTGAGGGAAAGGGGGATATTGATCCGTGATTTCAGAATCATGATTTGTGGGCGGTGGAAGTTACGTTGTTGGGGGGGTGAACTTTTTTGGCCAAAATTAGAGGCGAGGGGTTGCTTGTTTCCTGTCTGTGCCCTTGAATGACAAAAACATTTAAGCAACCTTTACATGCGTGTGGGGGCAGGGGAGGTATTTCTGTGCCACTGAACTTTAGACCAACGTTGAGTCAAAGACCATTTGTAACCCTTTTCAATAGCAGCCGTTCTCTTCTGGCATCGGACGTAGGAAGCACTAGCTTCCTCTCCTTTCTGTGTAACTGCATTTGCTTTCACAAGTCCAGCTACCAAAGCAGACCCGAGGATTCCCCGACCTGCCTTACTGCTTGGCTCCGTCTGCGGCGGTTTGCGATGGCATTCAGACTGTAACAGTGCTGCCTCGACCTTTAACATAGCAAAAATTGAGAATTCCTCGTATTTTCTCATGAACTCTCTCCTGTTTATTTGCTGCTGAAATGCTATCATCATCCTCTGTCTGCGCTCACAGATCTGGAGTCTCTTGGAAAAGTTCCTTCTTCCTCCTCTGTTCACATCCCAAATTTGGGCTAGATCCTAATGGCTCTTCATTTATAACGTCTGAGGTCTGTACCAGTTTTTTTCCCCTTCCATGAGTATCACTAGTATCGTTGACCTGAGTTACCTGCAGCCTTGTCTTTGGTGCTCGATCTCCTCTCCTCACATTCCAGTTTTAACACTGTGTTTCATGGTGATGGAAGGTGATCTTTTCTTTCCTTTGAGGGTTTTGTTCTTCGCTTCTTCCACACTCCTCACCCTGGAAGCAAATCTTTCTCTGAGGAATCCATCTCTCTATCGTTAGCCTCTCTGACCTTCAGGAAGTTTGTATATATTTAAGTCTAATTTGTTCCTCTTTGGAAAACAAAACAGCTCTCTGTCTTAAACTCAAAATTTGGCAATAAGTCAACAGCATGAGCTCATATTTTTTGTGACTGCTTCAGGGAAAATGTTTTAAATGCAGTTAAGAGGTTTAACAGAGAAGTGTTTTGGTGTAGAACGATCTTTAAAAGGTTTGGGGTGGCTGACTGCAAGGGACCTGTGTGTTTGTCTTTTCCATCCATCAGTACTTTGGTGTCACGGTTTCTCTCCCAGGCCACAGTACGTGACCTGTGGTCTGCAGGGACCACTCATCTTGTCTGTGACCTTGCTCTTGGTGACCTTCTTTCCTGGGGAGGAAGGCAGCAACTTGAGACCTAGATGTGGGCCAAATGAATTGTTTGGGAAATGCCAGCAGCCAGCTTTCAGCAGCTCCCTCCCTGAAAAAAAACAGCACTTTCCTTTGCCACATCTGGGGGGGAGCGATCATGTAGGTGCAGATGTAAAACCCTTGGGAAAGTTGGTGGCCAGAAGCTGACTGCTGCTACTTCTGGAAAGGCTCATTCAGCCCAGCCTTTTGCCCTGAGAGTTCCTAAGTTTTT
>VZTL01000910.1:19760-40105 GCA_013400535.1 Scopus umbretta
TCGGGGGGGGGGGAGGAGAAAAAAGCCACCCAAACGATAGTGTTGTCTGTGTGTGCCCGGTGGAATCCATCTGGAATAGGTGCAGTTCTTCCCCAAAGCCTACAGCAGGTGCGATGGAAGAAGGACCATGCTATAAGCGTCTGGACCACTCTTAATCACTGAGAAGAGCCAAGATGTGTCCATCCACACAAGGCTTTGTTGCTAATATTACAGCCGTTTCTTTATGGGGCGGAGTAGATTGTCCCATGCAAATCCCTGTGCTGCTCTACCCGCTTGTTTTCTATTCCAGCTCACATACGCCCATAGCCTGAAGTGTAAATACTCTCTCTAGTTCTTTCTGCATCTGCCTGGATGTAATATCCTGCCTTTCTCTTTCCCGTTGGTTAATAGTTTGACTCATGAAGCATTTTCAGTCCATGTTAGTTTGTGGAGAAAGACATCAGCAGTGATAGCTAAAGAAAATTCTATTAGGTCATTCCTTTTCGGAACATAGTACCTGTCTTCTAAGCTCTTTGCGGATGTTAGCCAAATAATCCTTTTAATAGCTTTTGTGAGTTAAAAGGGTAGGTAACTGTCATAAGGCTAAATGATTGCATAGATGAATTTACTTGTGGCCAAAAGAAATCAATTGTAATTTAAATTTTTGTCTCTGGACTGATTATACTACCAGACATCAACTTTCTTGTTAGGAATCTACCATATGCATTGAAGTGTATGTCTGTGATTATTTACATTACTGGATTAGTTACAGATTATCCAGAGTAATGTGACTGAACGTTTCCAGTTTTTAACCTGTGGGTGTACACAAGCTCAGAATACTCAGCTGGTTGGCCTTGTTCAGATCTGTGAAGTATCCATTAATAACTTCAGTCGTTACAATTCATAGGGTGTTTGGATGTAAAAGAATATCTGCCAGAATTTTAAGACCATGGGTCCACTGCAAACCGTGTCAAAGCTCTCACTGAAGGCAAAGTGAAGAAGGAGGGAGAGGCTTTAATGGACTTTTTTAAAAAAAAAAGGATAAATGGGAAAACGATATAAGAAAATTTGGTGTTTCCAGGGAGCATGGCTATATTTAGTGGTTGGTATACTTTCTACTGCCTTTTAGCAGAGGGGTGGATTGGGTGATTGAGAAGGAACCTGAAGGCACCTGTCTTTTGTTTGTATAAAAAAACCAAACCAAAACAACCAAAAAACCCTAAAAACGAGAAGTGATTTGGTGCTGCTGCCTGGTGAAACTGCTATAAGGTTGCCCTCTGTAAGCTGGTTGTATAATTGTAAGTCAGATAACAAGAAGTCAGAATGTATTTGCCTTTCGTGGAAATCTCTAACATTCTTGTATCTTTTCATTATGTCTTACAGAATGGTGAATAACACTGAAGACCCCCAAGAGGCTTTATAACGTCCCATCCCCATGTAAAGTATGCTCAGAACTTTTCCAGTAGTGTAAGTACAAGCTAGAACCCCACAAAAATCCATTGTCGAGAGCTCGAGAGTTGTTTGGGGGAGGGTTCTGTTAGTTTGTCTAAAAAAGAGCAGAGAAATGGTTACTATGTTTATCAGCAGTTTGCTAAATTGGAATGTTCCACTGGTTTGGTATTTGCTAGACATCTAAACCAGGGAACAGTAACATTTAATTCCTCACTCAGTCTGGCTGTTACGTTATTTCTACTTTTCTGTTGCCGAAAGAGAAGGAAAATCAGACAGTTCTTAGAAACTCAGCCTTGATCAGAGAAAGGTCATTGTTCAAAGAGAGATCTCCATACATCTGCTGAGCATACTAGAGGGATACCAGAGCTGTGCAGGAGAGTTTAGCACCGCTGCAGACTTGGTGAAAGGGGATGAGTACACCGCTAATGTAGTATTATATAGCAAAGGCAGAAAAGCTTGGACACCCAGCCTAACATTTGAATTGGATGTGTTGGTCCAAGCAACCACTGCTGTATCTTGAATCCCAGTACGAATTGAGGTGATCTAAATCTCATTCTTCCATTTGAGCCTGTTAGTTTCTTCTTTTAAATGACTTCTGTCATGAATCTTCAATGTAGTTGATATCCATGCTATTTCTTCAATAAATAAGCAAACGAATTCAAAGTTTGAAGCTTGTCAGGCTGAAAGGAAAGGCTTGACCTGTACTGTGCTGTCATCCATCTCTCTCACTGGCCAGTCCTATATCACTGTTCCCCATACCTCTTTTATAGGCACGACCAAATGCTTGTCCACTGGCAATCAGATTCTTGAGATACTGTGACCTCTTGACTTCTGATTGTACCTGCTGTCAGACTGAGTTGGAAAGAGAAACCCTGCCTGCAGAACAGGTAGCAAGAAACTGGGCTGCTGTGAATGCAGTCAAATTTTCCCAGACGGATTATTTCAAGGATGAAGATTATTCCTCTAGTGCACGGACATTCATAGTGCAAGTGGCAGTGCGGTCACGCACTTCTGTAGAGGGAGTCACAGCAAAAAGTAACGACTGCCAGGGGTTTTGTGTTGGAAACTAAACTACCAATGTATTTCAAAAAGACTTCTTGATATAACCGTTAATTAGTTATTTTCTATTGCTGGTGGCTTAGTCTCCTCTTCAAAACTAGTGGTTTCCTCCTTTGTTGTCAGCCCCCTGAGCCGCCTCCTCTTCTTTCTTTTTAGCTGGAAGTATGTTGGATTTCAGTATTAAAATCACCACTTGAAATTGTAAAGATCTAGTTCACAGCAGGAAAGGAGGTAAGGCCACACTGCCCTGTGCATCTTTATTGTACTGGTAATTCAGAGTTTGCAGAGTGCTCTTGGAGCTCCTCTGTGCTTTGCATGAGCACAAGGACGGTCTGTCAGCTTTAAGTTTGAATCAGACTTTTAACATACATTTCCAAACTGTGAATTATATAGTTTTAACTTCTGTGCTTTCTCTAGATTTCAGTCATGTTCTGCCCCTGTGCAGTTTTAGTTGGATATCATGTTGTTCTGTTGCTTTCTGGAATTGGTGGCACACTGATGTGCCCTGTTAATCAATTGCCACCCTCCATGAGAGATGTAGCAGCTTTTTCGATTTATTCCAGTGTATGTGCAGTTAATACGGTCATCGAGAATGCAATATAAGTATAGGTGAGTGAGTGAAAGCTGGGGTGAACCTATTTGGAGGGGACCAGAGAGTATTAAATTAGAGGAAATGGGCCAAGATAACCCATTTAGGCATAAAGTTTCCAGATTAAACCATAGGTATCTTTTAAAAAGGATAAGTGGGCATTGTGGTTTTAGAAGGGGAAAAAAGAAAACAGAGTCTTTAAAAGGAAAACAAACAAACAAACTTAAATACTGAATAAAATTAAAATTGAACAGTCTTAGAACTACCATGGTTAGAGAATAGTTTGGTTACTCCTACCATTGGGCAGCATCCTCTGTCAGAAGAGCAAAGTAGGCAGCTGGCTGCAGTTACCATTTTACCTGCCTAATTTTTGTCCACTGTTGGATGAGAGTCAGTACTGGAGAGGAATTTGAGGCATGGTGTGAACACGAGACTCTTGGTTTTGGTCTCACAGGAATTAGTCATTTCTCTGAAAATAAGTCCTTCTGTAGCCAATGCAAGTATATCTCTATTGGGTTCTCCATACATATAATGGGAGTAATTACTTGTACTTCAGGCTCATGGCAGTATTGATTAATTAATATATGTTAATATGACCATCGGTATTTGTGTTGCGTGTTTCCAACTATCTCTCAAAGTACAATTTCTGATAGAACTAGACAGTTTCCACATTGTCACTTAAAGTTTACCTGAATTATCAGGCCGGTGCTTATGAATCTAACTGCCAGCAGTGACAGAGCTGTCTTGGGAGTGAGTAAAAGCCTGCTGAGTGGAAAGAAAATCAGTGTGAGTAATGCAGTTGAAAAAGGACTGGATTGAAGCCTTGTCATCATTTCGGAAAAAACAACAGAAAGAAAGGAAGGAGTGTGTGACCGATACCAAAGTCGGCACACATTGAAGAACAGTCAGTGGCGTTGCCGTGGCTTAGAAAGTCACCGGATGGCTGAGCTGTGTTAGCTGCCCAGCTTCTTTGAAACGTGACATGAAACATGTTAATTACACTTGGGTGAAAGAGGACTTGGCTAATTTGCTTTTTTTTGTCTTCAGTGACAAGGTGTCGTGTAAATAGTTTGTGGCTGTAGGAACGTTCCGTTGGCATTTTAAGCTTCCTTAACTGGAACATCGTCTTGCCTGAGCCCTTAGCTTTACTTGAAGATAAACCAGATGAGGTAATTCATGATTTCACATTTCACTCTGAAAGGGACCTAAAAGAAATCTTGTTACATGTGTGCCTTTTATGCCTACTTCTGCTTTTGGCCAAATTGGCTTGTCCCCATCTGTTTAGTTGGTAATAGCAATCATCAGAGCCTTCCCTAAGCTAATTCAGCTTGCTAGCCCAGGCAGGAACTAGCTATGGGTGGTTGGTTGGTCGATTGATTTTCTTGCTGGGTTAGTGAACTGAACTGGTCTGTGGACATTTCCACCAAGTCCTGGAGCTATGCAGAAGGGCGGAAGAGCAGGTTGTAGGTCAGTTTGTGCTCTCTCAGGCATGTGCAGCCTCAGGACTCTAGGTCTCTAGGTGTTCTCCTGCTCTGAGCAGGACACAGGAAGATCTGGACTTGCCCTGAGAGTACAGACTGGGTCTTCTCTATGTCATGCAAGAGGAAATTTCTCTAGTTCAGGTCCGGGCTACACTAAGAGATGTTTGTTGCTTTAAGAGCATTAATTAGGACATGTGTTTCTTTTTGAAATGCTTTTAAATAAAATAAAACTCAAATATGGAAGCAACTGTGGCCAAAAGCCCATGTTTTTGCCATTATGATTTATATTCAAGGAGCCACTGTTACCTATTCCCGAGTTGTTCTCCAAGTATAACCTCTGTCTTCACTAGACTGTGTGCCAGTAAAACTACACTTGCAGACTGTTTTCTAGTGGAAAAAAGATTTTTGCTTCATAGTTAAGCACAAAATTGGGGGTAGGTAAGTTTCGGTTATTTGCTGGGTTTGGATTTTAGTTTTCTGAAATAACAAATTTCTCTTTTAAGAAAGTGTGTTAATTGTTACTGCTGGTGATAGGTCCTGAGGGAGAACGAAGGTGCCTGAAATACTTCAGAATGTCTCTTTATGCGTGGAAGAGAGGTGGTGGAGATCCTGGTGATGGCATTCCTTGAAACTTATCCTACACCTTGTCATATCTGATGCTATAGATGGACCCTGTAGGATGGCTGTATGTGTGGTGAGAAAACGCTCAAAAGTTTGGCCAGGCACTTGGTCTGCCTTCTTGCAGAATGCCTGTGTGACTTTCAACAAGTCATTTTGACGTGTCTGAAGGCCAGCCCCTTTCTGTGAGCTCTTGGTCTCAAAAATCAGCATAGTTTTACTTCCTCATCTTGCAGGGATGCTCTATAGAAAGATGTGTTGCAAGTATTTAGATGCTCCAGCTAGCAGAATAAATAGAGAAGAATTCTGAGATTCTGTCTGGATTTTAATAAAGGATTGGTCAAATTCTGACGTGAACTGGAGGAGGCAGAAGACAGCAGTATACTTACCCCTGTAATCTCGACAGCTGAAAATACGTGACTTGCCTGTTTGGTGTCTAGCTTAGGCCCACGTCTCGGTTTTATTGCCTCTAATGACTTTGTTTCTTCATGTGGGTTAAAGACAGTATTTCGGTGTCTTGGTGAGATTTGCTTTGCTGTGTAACTCAGGTGCACAAGTCTTGGCCTGATTTTGTTACAGAGCTTATATATCTGAAGTTTAGTCTTTGTCTCCTGAATCCAAGAGCTTCTCCTTTGCTCTTGGCACAGCTTTGGGCTTTGGGCCCTGGTTCAGCACTCAGCTGCCACTATAGCTTTTTTTCTCTAGTTGTTAGTCCTTCTGATCCCTCATTCTGCCCTTGAATCCAGCCTCAGAGTTTGAATTCCTGCCTCGTTGCTGTAGAATTGCAACAATAGTAGGAAACCCAGATTTTGGAAATAGGGAAGGTTAGGGTTAGACAGATAAGGTGTCAGTGTGAATCAGTCTGTGCCTTGAGTGGAATTCAGAAGTATCTGGCTCCCAGCCCTGTGCTTAGTCAGAGGTCAGTCCCTTTTGTAAGGCTTGGATTATGACAATAATTGGCATTTATATTATATTTTTGCCTTGTAAAATCGATCTCAAGTTCTCTCTCTCTTTCCCAAAGATGTAAAGCAGATACTATAAAGCAGAGTAAGTTACTCACCCAAGTGGAATCAGTGGCAAAACTGCTAGGGTTTGCTTACTGCCAGTGTGCCAGCATCTGGTAAAAAATACTTTATCGGCAGTGAAGAATTTCAAAGACTGAGTGGAAGAACAGTTTATGTAGAAGTAGTGGATCTGGGTTTGGGGCTCTTTAACTAGCTGAGAAACTTGAAGCCTCCTGAAGAAATGCTATGTTGATATTCTGCTCTCAGCTTGCCTTCTATAATTTGTGTAGCGGTGAGTATTTGATTACGTTGGATTTATTTTCAGAAGTTTCAGGCTGCTCTTATTAACTGTCACCGTTTTGATCGAAAGCGTATAGCAGTGTTCTGCATTCATAAGACAGTGTTTTGCATTCATAAACAGAACCGGTGACGTTTAACCTCGATAGATCAGCTTGTAGTCTGATTTCACTCCTTGCTGCAATGCGAGGCTTTCGTTTCCCTGGGATGAGAGCAGTCATTACAAGCATTACATTTTGTTTGTGAATCAGGATGAATGGGAGTAGAGTCCTCTTTGAAAATCAGAACTAAGAGATGCAACTGCAGGAGATAATTATGTTAACGTATGGATAAGGATGGCTCTGTGTTCGTTGACATGATGAGCACTTGAGGCCTGATTTTTATTTTTTTATTTTTTTTTCCCCTTCTCTCTCTCTCTCTCTCGAAAACTGGTACAACTCCACCGAAAATACTGGAGTTGCAAGTGATAAGCATAAGTGTTGGCTCAGATGAGTCAGATCCTTAATCCTCTGGTGCGCCCCAGAATTCATTGCATCAGCTACTGTTTTGAAGGCAGCTTTGCTTAATATGGTGCAAAGCTTTGGGCATTTCTGAAATATTTAAATTGGCTGTGAATAAAAGGAGATGCATTTGTTCAGTAAGAACAGAATAGGCCAAAGCTTGAATTTCAGAGAACTAGATAGTGTTATGCCCTAAATGTCCCAGTTTTGTTCCAACAGTGCCTTAGAGCTGCACTTGATGGGTCACAATCTTTGCCTCAACGTGTGCGTGTGGTGTGCACCGTTTACTTTCTGATATACATCCACTGCTCTGTTTGTGGAACAGCTACAGTTCAGAATGGAAGTCCCTCTCTTGAGCATCTTGTAAGAACCAGCTGCATCCTTTGGGATGGGTAATGGTGGGTGAGATGTAGAAAAGGAAGGAGGAGTGAATGAAACTTTGCTTGGGTCCTTGGATCTCATAAAAATGTATGGAGAGAGAAGCAAGCTTGCATAATATAAAGCACGGTCAAAAAATTCACAGACTGGGCAGCTGGACATAGAGTCTCTTTGTAGTCACTGGTTCTGATAGAAAGCATCCGGAGCAGTAGTTCATGTGAATTAGGTTGTTGAATATCAGGCCGGTTGATAAGCAAATTATATTACCTTTGGAAATAGCAACGCGGTCCTTAATACCCATTTTTGCTTGCTGTCTAAATCAGAGACCTCATGGAGAAGGGAAACATAGCAGCCCAGCATACCGAACAAGGATCTTTACCCTGGTGCATGGTCTGGGGACTGGGCATGCAAAGCCAGCACAGCTGCTCTCTCTGCTATATGTTTTTAATAGCTGGAGGACATCCATCTCCACAGTCGTTCAGCTAGAAGTTCTCACTAGTACTATATGCACATACACATAAGAAAAAAACTGGCAGGCTCAGGAGCTCAAGCTGTGAGAAAGACTGGTAGTTAAAACACTTGTTTAGTTAACTAGTTGTAGAAAGTAATTTTTTTGCTATACACTTTGGGATGACCTACTTGAGCTGAAAAGCCACAACTTCACCTTGTGATTTTGCCCTTCCGTTTAAAGGGCAAGATCGCGTTCAATGGCACCAAGAAAGCGCATGTTATTTTGCAAAAAATGATGGTACTATAAAAGATAAGATGACAAATTCTGGAGGTACTGTTAACAGGACAGTGTAGTGCTGTTAGGGCCCTACCCTGGACCAGCCGTATGTGCCATATGTCAAAGAAGGGTTGAAGCTGGCATCTCTCTCCATCCTGTTTGGGTGTGTCACAGTCGATGTGACTTTATCAGGATCATTCTTAAACCAATTACCAGACCTAGGATCAAGTTCTGAACACTTTGGCTCTAGCCCACATCCAGATCATGCAGACCATACCAAATACAGGTCTTCTATCAAAAAGCACAACTGGTTTTGTAAGTCGTGAGCTTTGCACAGCTTATTAGATAAAGCAGTGAATTTTAATGGAAATTTGGAGAAGGACCTCCGCAGAAGAGGATCTCTTCAGTGATGCTAGAGTACTTCCTACTCGTGTACAGTGAGCAGAAGAGTGGAAAAAATGATTTCTTGTGATCATTAAAGAGTCCAGAGCCATTTTCTCAAGTGTTAGAGGTGTTAAGGCTGGTGTCTGGCCTTA
Source organism: Scopus umbretta (assembly GCA_013400535.1). Taxonomy (NCBI): domain Eukaryota; kingdom Metazoa; phylum Chordata; class Aves; order Pelecaniformes; family Scopidae; genus Scopus; species Scopus umbretta. Next base: position 28,381 of record VZTL01000910.1, read on the forward strand.
TTCCCAAATGGGTAATTGAATTGCTTTGAACTTCTGCGAGTTCAATTGGACATGGACTTAGCTCATAGCTGTTTTTATGGGATTATTCTGCAGTATTCCATCACCTAGAAAGTTAGCGTCGGGTAAATGATTCTTGTGTCTGGGTGGGCTTGGGCTATGATAGTAGGTGAGAAAACCTTGCTGTGTTTTTCCTTACTGTTCTCTACGAGACACAGGAAGATAAGGGAAGAGAACACCTCTATATCTGGCCATGTACCCCCACTCGACATCAGTGCTTTCAAAGTGGGGAGGAAGCCCCATATCTAAAGGGTGAAATTCATACAGAAAAGCGGCTAAATAAGTCTTGGTGGTATGACAAGGAAAAGCAATGGTTTTGAAAGCAATTATGCCCCTAAACAGCCTTCACTCCAGAAAGTGGTGTTAGAAGTGAAAAAAAGCAATGCTGCATTTGGCTGGTTGGGACCTGCTGGATATTTTATATCTGTGGATTTGGGAGGGAAAATAAGTTCTTTTTCATTTAGCTCCTTATAGTTCTCCCTTCAATCTGCTATTCAGGTACCTCAGGTTCCTTTTGGATGAGCCACGAAAGATAAGCATGAAGTTTTAATGCTTTATAGATACCAAGGGGCAGTAAGGGGAATTGGGCCATCTTACTCGGGGTGTGACTGCCAACTTAATGTAAGGAATGTAAACACATTTGATACTTTAAGCTACATTTCTTCTGTCAGGATCTAAATAAACTTGATCCATTTTAAGGGCCAGGTTCAGTTGTTTGAAAAATTGCCACTTTAAGTTTTGAGCTTAACTAGAACTTTGCAGGGGTCTTGCTTTCAAAATTTCAGGGAGAAAAATGCATGGAGATTCTTCCTTTGTTGGCTCTCTTTTTCAGATGTCTCCCCAAGGAAATTTGACAGCCCATTACAACTGGTGAGAGTTTTGCTAACTGATCAGAAGATAAAGCATGTGATTATAAGCTCAGATCCACTGCTGTTGAGGATGTTTTGCTACATTGGCAGCAAAGTTTGCCGGAGTTTGACCACAGCAAAGCAGTCGGTCCACAGTCTTTGTTCTCAGGAAAAATATTTGCAATCTTTATTTTCTTCTGCACAACTCCAATCATTGTGCTTGTCTCTATCTTATTTTACTTCTTGTTACTTTTGCAGCTGATTGTATTTCACAAGGAAAAAGAGGGGGGGAAGCAAACTGAATTATAGCTAGCCAGAGTTGTTCAGGAGGTGTCGTGGTTTAACCCCAGCCGGTGCGTAAGCCCCACACAGCCGCTTGCTCGCTCCCCTTCGGTGGGTTGAGGGAGAGAATCTGAGAGTAAAAGTGAGAAAACTCGTGGGTTGAGATAAAACCAGTTTAACAGATAAAGCAAAAGCCACGCATGCAAGCAGAGCAACCCAAGGAATTCAGTCACTGTGTCCCTGGGCAGGCAGGTGCTCAGCCATCCCCAGGAAAGCCGGGCTCCATCCCGCGTAACGGTGACTTGGGCAGACAAACGCCATCGCTCCGATCGTCCCCCCCTTCCTCCTCCTCCTTCCCCAGCTCCAGCTAAGCGTGACGCCGTGTGGTGTGGGACATCCCTCGGTCAGTCGGGGTCAGCTGTGCCGGCCGTGTCCCCTCCCAGCTCCTTGTGCCCCCAGCCCGCTCGCTGCTGGGGGGAGAGGCAGAAAAGGCCTTGACCCTGTGTCAGCACTGCTCAGCAGCAAGGAAAACAGCCCCGTGTGGTCAACGCTGTTTCCAGCACAAATCCAAACCATGGCCCCATACTAGCTCCCATGGAAAAAATTAACTCTATCCCAGCGAAAACCAGGACAGGAGGACACAAGGCTCTTACAGCAATATCGGGAGGGATGAAGTAGTGGGGAATATCCATTAATTAATGAGGTGAATGAAATGATGGTGATTCTAAAATGGCTGATTTCCTTAACTGCTTTCTAAATTGATCTTTAATCAGGGTGAGTTTGTTAAAAGTATTTTAAAAAAGGGAAAATAAGCAAAGCCCTGCTAGAATAACAGTCCTAAATAATGTTACTGTAGTTATTCATTAAAAAGCAGTAGATGGTTGGCAATGTTGGAACATGTTCAATAATACCAGGTTTTGCAATATTTGTTTTGGGTTTTTAATGGAAAATTCCCAGTTCCTGCAGTTGTTTTCAATACAAAAAACTCACTTGGAAGTATTGTTTCTAGATCTCATGGTTGTGTAGAAAAGCACATGAAAATGTGAATAAGAGTTCCAGATGAAAATGACCAGTAAGTAGTATGTCAGATGCAATGTATGCTGTGTACGTAAGTATAAGCAAGGCAGTTTTTACACCTGTGTATGACATTGAGACCAGCAGTGAGATACTGTCTCTGATTTTGGTGTTCATATCTTTTTAAGTGTTAAAAAATTATACAGAAGTTGTCTAAAAGGGTTAGAAGGCTACCTTGCATGGACAGACAGACTGCTGGGATCACTGATTTGGGTTTTCTTGGGGTTTTTTTGGTTTGGCTTTGGGGGTCTTTGGTTGTTGTCCCCCCGTGTCCCTCCCCCTGCCAAATTGCCAACATTTTTGCAGTGATTGTGTTAAACATAGTATAATGGATTTAATCTGTCAGTAGGTTTGCTGCTCTTAGATTACTTTCTGCAAGCCTTTTTAGCAGCAGTCCAGAGATTAACAGGACTCTGTAGAACACAAGTTGGAAGCCACTGAGTATCTTTTACGGCAAAGGATGGCCTTGTCCAGCAGCCCTTGCATCCCTGTGCGATTGAAATTACGGCACATGCACAGTGGATCCCCGCTACATCAAAGTGGGACAAACTGGAGGCCAGATCGCTTCCCCCACATAGAGCCACGTACAACAGAAGGGCAACCATTTCTTTTGCGTGTAAGAACACTGGAGTTCGTTATGTGTAATTCACTAGTAACTCACTAAAGGATACTTAGGATTCACTGAAGGGTTATGCATAATTCACTAAAGGATATTGATTTGGCCTGACAAGCCAGATCTGGAAGCTCAGCCCTTACATTTTAGACAAATTAGGGATCACACCCAAATTTTAAAGGGAATGACTGGCCATGTCAACAGACCGCTGCAGGAAGTGGTAAGTTCTGCATTGCTTGACATTTTTGAAGCCATCTGGAAAGTCATGCTTTTGTCAGATGCAAGTTTTTCTGTTCACAGGGCTAGAAGGACAAAAGTTTTGGGTTTCTTAAGTCTGTGACAAACTGGAGATTAAACTAGATAGTCTAAAGTATGTTTTGGTATTAAACATCAAAGAGTCAGTAAAGTAGGAATTTTGAGCAGAGGTGATTCTGGGTGGAGGTTCTGGTTCATTAAATCCTCCAGTCTGACAAGTACTTGAGCCATGACACTTGGTGTTCACAGATGAATGATCCAGGCAATGGTGATATGAGAAATACAGGTAAGAAATGCCAAAAATGGGTTTATCTGTAAGGAAAAGTGAGCTGACATATCTAGTGAAAACCATCTCAAGGCCAGATGTTTAAGAAGAGATTTTCTATTTGAAAACCATGCCACTCAGAGCTGACGTGGGGGACTTTGAGGCTGTACAGGAGTTTGTGATGTGAGTCAGTAAGTCAGTGTGACACTTCTCACAAAGCTTGGAGAAGACGATCGAGCAGCCCTGCCTCCCGCAACGCAGAGGCCAAACCTAGAACACAATGTCTGTTTCCAAATGGTCCTTGTCCAGCTCTGAACGTCTCAGTCTGAGGTGCGACTTCCAAATTTTAGTTGTTACGATTCCAGTCAGTTGCTAGTCTACTGCTGCATTGGCTGCTGTGCCCTCCTTTTAGTAGAATAATCTGTGTGCTTGTCTTCTAAAATTTAAAATGGCTTGTACGTTTTCAGTAATCAATTGTCCAAAGAACAGCACATTCCCGTTGGACTGAAGCACTTATATGGCTGTAGTCCGTCTTCTCACATAGTCATTTTCTTGGATGGGAGTCATCCCCTTGCATTGTCCTCCTGCCTTCCTTCTCCCACGTACACACTGTTGAAATAATGAAAGGGGTTTGATAGTTGCTTTATGAGACCAAAGATAGGAGCTGCTTCTTATATCTGTATTTTCCAGGCTGAAAATACCATTTTTGTGGATTCATGCATCCTGGCTTTGTAGCACCATGTCTACTGTACAGTTACACTCTAGCTACAACTCTACTAAGCAAGCCAGTTCTCAGTGCTGTTCTTCAGCCCGAAGGCCATTTGGCCACATCCATATTACCAGACGCTCTTAGCCTTGAGACCAAGTGGTGGCATCTAAAGAGAGTGTGGTTTCTGCTCCATGCAAAACCTTGAAGAAAGCCTGAGAGTTGGTCAGGAGTGCACTGATTGACCAAAACTGTGCCAAAGACAGTTACAGTGATTTAATAATGCTGCAGACAACTGTGTGTAGGTGCCTCTTCATGAGCACTATTTAATTTACTAATATTGACATGGCTATACCCTCTGACTCAAGGATAGACCTGTTTTCATTGCCTAGTCAGGTCTGTGTTGTGAGATGTTACTCCTCTGAAGAGGGTCCCTTGCTATACCCCCAAAGCCTACGGGCTTGGTTTCCTTTACTGTGATTCATGTATCTGAAAAAAGATTAAATGCAGCAATTGAAAAAGTTTTTGTCACTCTGTGGCTCCTGTTGGGGACTTCTCTATGTCGGTGCAGAAATGGAAATGAGGAGTGATCTTCAAATTTTGTAGAGAGAAGTAGGCAGCCCTGTCTCTGGAAGGTCCAGCATAATAGTGACAGCCATCATCCCTCTTTTGTTTTTTCATAGGGTCCTTGGAATTCTTACTTGACTTCCCTGAGGCTCCTGTTTGTCTGCTTTCGCTTGTAGGGATTGTACATTAGCTCTGTCTTGTCTCCTGGAGTTTGAGTGATCTCTTCACCCTGCTCTCCTGCAGGAATTCTAATAAACCCTTGACTCGTAAGAAGATTCACAAGAAAGATGGAAAATGCCTTGATCTCTTTGCCAAGTTCTGTCTGCCCTCCATCTGCCATCCCTTATTCTCAAGATCTTGAGTTCTGAAGGAGGTGATCTTGTCATTTGTATGCCATTTGGATCTGTAGTGAGCAGACTTAGGAAGGAAGAGATTAAGGGAGCATATTACGATTTTTTTCAATTCCATTTCTGGGCTTTGCAGCAAATACATGTTCATTGTTCTGGCACCTTGGGAAGTTTAAGAGTTAAAAATGCTTTTGATGAGCCACCATGATGACTGAGCTACATGAGAAGCCTGCCTTTGGAGGGGAAAAGGCTGTAGACTTATTTCTTTAAATGAAAGCTCAGTAGTAATTGGATGTGCTGCACTTTCCTTGTTAGGGCAGGCGATCTGTGACAACATCCCAGGTTCAAAAGTTACTAACTTCAGAAATTGAACTTCAGAAATGGGACTTCAGTCAAATCAACTTTGATCCTACAGGCCACTAGAATTTCCGCTGGGTGTGGTTTTATCTTCTTTTTTTCAAGGTAGCAACAAAAAAGTTAGAGCAACTTGAACTCTTCGTACTTAAGATTTGAAAGAGTTGAGACTCATAAATCTCATGTCGTAACTGGTTAAAACTTCTCCAGAAAAACTCAGCCTCTGGCCTCGACCTAACAGTTTTGGAATCTGGGATTTCTGTCTGGTGGATACTTAGCAATGGGCGAAATTTTGTCTGAAATCAAGTTGCAGCCTTAATTACTGAGCAACTGCTCTCTCTCTGTACCAGCCCTTTATCAACAGCAAAAGGGTACTAACTGCAGGTTTGTTGTAGAAGGCGTAGGGAATGCTAGTAGAAGAGAGAAATGCTATTTGAGCACTTCAAAGAAAATAAGCCCTTCTGCTACATACTGAGACTAGCATTCATGGGAGGTTGCCTGCTGAGCTTGTTTGGAGGTGGACTGTTGGGCTGCCAGCTCTGTCATTTGTGTGACTTAAAGTTCTGGACCAAAATTGACCTTTCCTGCATGTAAGGTACTTTCCCTGTACCACAGAGAACTATTGAACTGAAGTATGTGCTTTTACATTTTACCTTGTTTTTAGTCTGCTGGAAACCATGTCTCACTACACAGACGAACCAAGATTTACCATAGAGCAGATAGACCTCCTTCAGCGCCTGCGACGCACAGGAATGACCAGACATGAAATCCTCCATGCGTTGGAAACCTTGGATCGTCTTGATCAAGAGCATAGTGACAAATTTGGAAGAAGGTCTAGCTACGGAGGTGGTTCCTACAGCAACAGTACCAACAATGTCCCAGCATCTTCCTCTACAGCCACAGCTTCAACACAGACCCAGCATTCTGGGATGTCCCCATCACCGAGCAACAGTTACGACACCTCCCCACAGCCTTGCACTACTAATCAGAACGGGAGGGAGAGTAACGAGAGGTTGTCTGCATTCAACGGGAAGATGTCACCTACCCGCTACCCACTTGCAAACAGCTTGGCTCAAAGGTCATACAGTTTTGAAGCTTCTGAAGAGGACTTGGACATTGATGACAAAGTGGAGGAACTGATGAGGTTAGTAGAAGTCTTTGTAAAAAGTTCGGAAAGGCAGAGTGAGGCGTCCCTCAGAAGAAACCTGCATGTTGGAGGACTGCCGTAGTAGTGATAGGTATTATCAAGAAAGCAGGACTGCATTAGACAGCTGTTCCCCTGCTAGTTCCCTAATGACCGCTATCTCAGTACCTCTCACCTGCCGCTTAGTCTTGTGTAGACAGCCCCTGTCCATGTGTGGGTATCCCACAGTCTGGTTTACTGCTGAAGTATTTTTTCCCATGCTGTACCAAAAAATGAAATTGATGTTAGCGCACTAATTTTCCACCCTACTCTTATTCAGAAGACTTCTGACAGAGTGTCAATTCACGTGACTCCTCTTCCACCACTTCATACCGGTTGTGTTTCCTTCCATATATAGGGAGAGTAGGGAATCTGCTTGGTTAATGTTTTCCACTGCGATCTGCAGAGCATATATGTTATCTGCTTGTGGCAGGGGCTGACTCTCTCTGGGACTTGCACAGTCTGCAGATTGGCATAGGAAAATACAAATAATAAAGAAGAAGCAGAAGTCTTCAGTGAGAGCCAATTGGGTTTTTTTTCTAGACTGACCTTCCTTTACTTTTAGCAGCTTCCTCTTCACCATTACGGCAAAGATGAAAGGAAGGGATTATACCACTGAGGATGAAAGTCAGAGTCAGTGGGTTTGATAGCAAAAAGAAATAAGAGGAAAGGCCAAATGTCTCAAACCAATTTTGGTCATAATGTTGGAAGGTCTTTTTTTCCCCCCAAAACTGCAACATTCATGAAGGACCTATGAGAGAACTAGGGTCCATAAGGTCCAGCATGAAAATATGTTTGAAGTAGTTTGGAGATTTAGGGTAAAAGTGTGGCTTTTGGGGGAGAGGATGAGAGATGAGCAATAAGAAAAGCCAATCAACCTCATCTCCTGTCGGCTGCAGGATAATGGAATAATGCAGGAAGGCGGTGAGTATAGCAGTATGCAGAAGTTTCCATTGCTGCAGTTTAATCAGTCCTTTGAGTTTGGGGTTCAGAAATAAAAATGAACTCACAACATAGCATTTATTTTGCATTTACATTTGCAAGCTTGAATCTGCTTTGAATGCTGCTGGGGCAGGAGGGGAGAAGGGGCAGGGAAATTAGCAAATAATAAGGCTTAATAAAGTCTGATTTTAATTGTCTGCCCTTCTCAGGAAGGGAGGGAGGAAGAGGAGGGAAAAGTATGTGTTTGCTGCAATCGAAACTTGCTGCGTATTGCAGTCCCTGTGCAACCTCCAAATTATTTTCTTTTTAGCACAGTTTTAGTCCCTTCTGAACTGTCTTTGCACACCTTGTAAAAATCGTGTAAAGGCTTTTTAATAACTGGCACTTGTTCATTCAGAGCAAGCTGTGGACCAAGGAGGTAGGGGTGGGGGGACAGAGGTTGCAAAAGCTTTTCTCCTTTGGGTCTTTTCCTTGAAAGGTTGGAGACGGTTTGTGTATGTATATTCATTTGTGTAGCTAACCATGCAGACCCTGCTATTCTTTATTTTTTATTTTTGTGCCTCATTTTTATGACTGAGGTTTTTATGCTGGTATGAGAGATTTATTCATCCCTGTGTAATGAAACTTTGTACATTCCATATGGCAGTGCTGCACCTAATATGAATTATATAGGACATGAGTCATCCATTCTCCTGCTAGGGTACTTTGATCAAACGTGACACTTGTTAAAAGAAGTGTCCACCAGTGAGGCACTTTGACTATTTTAAGGCCTGCCTTCCCCACTCCTTGCCCCCTAAATAAAGGAAATAAAGCCATTTTGCATCTTCAAAGTGCGCTTTGGTCTGTCCGTCTTTTTTGTGTGTTCTTTCGTTGTTTTGTTTTGGTAGGAGGGACAGCAGTGTGATAAAGGAGGAAATCAAAGCCTTCCTAGCCAATCGGAGAATTTCCCAAGCAGTTGTTGCACAGGTAACAGGTAAGAGCACGGGGAGTCCTTTCTTCATTTTGGGAAACTGTGTCTAACTGCCTAACTGTGCACGGTGCAGATGTTGGAATATTGCTTGGCTTTCTGCATTGCAGTGCAGATCTGTCAGCTTAGTCATGATAATGTATGCCTTTGATTTAAGACCCATTGTCCCGCACATCATGGCACTTCCCCAGTGAATCACTTTTTCTTTTTTTCTTTTTTCTGTGGCTTGTGCTAGCAGATTTTATTTTACAGCATTATAATAAGCTCGAAGTTCTTATCTTTAAAATGAAACCAGTTTTCCTTAATTCTTAAATTGTTTGTTGTGTGCGGCAAATAGATGCATATCTGTACCTCTGTGTACAGAGAGAGAGAGAGATAATATGTATTTATATGATAAAATATATATGAATAGTCAGGAGACAGAGCTATAGCTGGTATCACTACAGCCAGGAGTCAGATTATGATAGTTTGAAGTTTTTCAGTCACTTGCCTTTGAGTCACTATTAATGAAAATCAGATGGGAGGTTGCGGGGATGACCATATTAGCTCAGATTTTACCTAGAAGGAGAAGTAGTTCTTTTTTTTGCCCTCTGCCCTGTGCCTTCTCTCGTTCACATTCAGGACAAGTGAACAGACTGCAGTGGTATCACTTCTTCCTTGGATGTGCTGCCAGAGCTTTACACAAAGGGTGACAAAGTCTTACTGCTGTGGGGTGCTATTAGTTCTCCCTTACAGGCTCACACCGCTTGTCTGGAACAGCGTAGCTGGTAGCATACTTAGGATGAAGACTTGATGATAAAATACAGATAGCCCAATCCCATGTTAGAACATTTATTTATTTTTAAACCCGAGCTTGAATGAAGATCTTGAAATAGATTGTTTTTAAGGTTCCTTGATGACTAGGAATGCCAAACCATCAGGAGGGAAGTTGTTCTTTTATGATATTTCCAATATTTGAAATGTCATAAGAACCCATCTGGCTGGGAGATCTGGGTTTGCAGACATGCTAGCAGTTGAGGTAGGCAGGCAGAAATGGGTGCTTAAGCCATGGAGCCAGGAATTCCTTCCACGTCTCCAACTCTTCTCTGTGATCTTGGGCAAAATTAGTTGTCCTTCCCTGGTTTCAATGTCATCTGTAAAATTGTGAGATTAACATTTTGTGTAACTCTAAGGAACATTACTAGCCTTACCAGGTGTTAGCACTAGAACTTCAAAAATTAAATGCTAAGTCTAGTTGCTTACATTGTACATGACCTCTGAAGTTTTGGTAGTTAGTGGGTCACTCCCCTACTTTTGTGCAGTCCTTGCCTGAATATAGTCCTGGAATAACCCATCTCTGAATTAACCTCTGTATAACACCCTTCATGTCTACCAGTAAGTCAAACTACCTTCCCCTTCAGGAGAAGTAATGTAAAGAGGAAAAAACTGCACAAGAACAGTCTTTCCAAAATAAGCCAGCATTTTATTTTTATTTGGTCAGTGAGACTGCTGCATGCAGAGCTCCTTGAATCAGAATCACCATACCAAGTCCAAGACAGTGTCTGTATCAGTAAAAGGAGCTGATCTAATTATAATTAGCTAGGTGTCTTGGTGCACGTCTTGATAGCCTTGCAGGCAGACTGTAGGAAAGTCAAGACCAGTCTCTTTGGACCTGATCATTTTGCTCCTTCCACCCTCAGTCTACTCTCTTGGATTTCAGTTGTTAAAGTCGTTAAGTTGGTATTTAGCTTTCACTGTCTTTGCCAGGCCATGCTTCCCGTGAGTAAATGGCACCATCCACTTCATACGTGGTTGACTAAGTTTCACACCCATCCCACTCAACGCTCCTGCATAACGTGGGGGGGAATCCAGAATGAACTCGCACAGTGATCCAAGAAAATATTACTAGACGGCGCTTTTTGAGCCTGTCAGTAGGACGGAACGAAGACTGAACTAATGGCACTGTGTTTTTATCTTGTTTCCAAGCCAAACCAATGGGAAACCAGGTAGATCTAAAGGTTAAACGGCTACGTCCTGTTGCGGCTGACCCAGTAGTGTTTGCGTGGATGTTTCAAATGAGAAAAGAAAGTGGTATTTTGCACGTGATGCAGTTTCTCAAGCAGAGGTAGCCGCAAGGCTTGCGCTGCACTGCGGCACACCAGTTTCTTCTTCTTGCTACCCTTTGCAGTTGAACTGTGTCATCCTCCATATGCTTGGTGGGAAGGTCCACAGGAGCTGATTCATTTTAAATACAACCCATAGCCTTGTGTAAGCAGATGCGTAGTACTTATGTGCCACTATTAAGTACATAGTTATGGCTTATCTGAAAGAAATAGTAAATCTCAAAGAGATGTTTGAAGGGACCAGATTAAAGCGTGTGCTCAGCACTACCGGGAGAAACATCAGCTTCCTTTCAAAAGCACAGGATGGTGAAGAGTGACTGAAAATAGCTCGGGACAGAGACCTGGAGCAGAAAGCATGTGTCCCAGGGCTCTCGCTTCCAGAGCTGTCTTAGGCCTGATGAGTGCTAGTTGACTTGTGTATTCTTCAGATATTTCCAACGTCCCTTCCCATTCAGCTGTGAAACGGGCTCCCAAGGAAGGCCTGGCAACCACTTTTGGTTCATTAAAAAAGCAGTTTGTATAGACAGAGGTAATGCTTTGCAGAATATATGATCCCAAATGGTATCATCTCAGTATTTACAAGCTTAGTCTTACTGGTAAAGCTGTTCTGTAAATCATTTGGTAAACAAGAGGAAAAATGGATAAATAAAATCCAGAGTGGTCAGTAGCAGATGGTGTAGGGGAGGACTATGAGTGAAGTTTTCAGAATACTGTTCAGCTTCCAGTGATCCGTGTCTCAGGGTCCTCTTTGTCATATTGCACATCGAGGTGGAACCCTGTTCTGGGCAATGAAGAGGCTGTGAAAGAGCGTGAAAGGGGGCAATTCTGCAAGAACAGATGAACAACCCACAGAGGCTGGTGTGCGTACAGCCTCCGTCACCGTTTGTTGTAATACAAACACAGCGAGCTGTTTCTGGAGGTTGCAGTGCAGATGTTGGGCATGTTTAACTTGCCCATCCACTGGCTACCACCCTGCATCAGCTGGAAGTCATTTGTTTAGCACTTGAAATAAATGCAGAGTAGCGTGGCCTCAGCTTTTAGCGTTCACCTCTTCTGCCCCAGAAAGAGAGGCAAGAAAGAAATGAAATGGAAAATTTATGGCTGGCTCTGTCCGGAAGGAGAGTTGCTTGGCTTGGCTTCCCATGCTGTCAACTTTCTCCTTT
>VZTL01000911.1:1321-34223 GCA_013400535.1 Scopus umbretta
CGCCGTGCCCCCCGTGCCCCCCGACCGGCGGGGCCCTGCTCTGGCCCTGGGCACCCCCTTCCCTGGCAGCCCCCCGCGACGGCCGGAGGATGCTGCGAGCGTGGGCGCCGGCAGCGGGGACTGGCATCCCGCCCTTTCCCTTCTCCGGTGGCCCCTGGCCGAGGGGCTGCGGCAGGGCCGGACACCTGGGCGTCCGTCTGGGCGAAGGGCTGCGGGGTCCGGGGGGACACCCCGCGTCCCCTCCCGGCTGCGGCCGGACGCTCCCGTCTCGCTGGGGCGGCCGGGCTGCGCACCCCGTCCCGGCTCGCCCCGTGCTGAGCGTGACCTGGGTGTTGCTGGAGGGAGGGTTGGTTGGTTTCCAGACGATCGAGGGCTCTCGAGGGCAGCGTTACTCCCAAATCTGTGGCACTGAGGAACTGGTTGGGTTCTCCCAGGTGGCCTCGCAGGGCGGCTGCAGCTCACGGGGTTGGGGGCTACCACATGCCAAGCGGCCTCAAAACCATGTCACCGACCACCGGCGAGTCCCACCTGCCTGCTCCAGGCCTGAGAGCGGGGACTTGGGGCAGCACAGACCAGGCTTTGCACAGGTCAGGAGCCTTGCATCTCACACGCTGGGGCCAGAGGTTGTGTTTCCACCCCATGTTTAGGGCGCCTGAATTTCCAGGGGCTGTCCAAGAAGAGTGGAGAGGCCACTTGGGGGGATGCTCCCACCCTTTGCCGTGCTCGGTGACCCACAGGGCCAGCAACCTTACGACCTGCTGCTCAGGGACCTGTGCGCACGAACTCCTACTTTTGGGGTTCCTCCTCCCGCTGTGAGAGGGCCTCTTGGTGAGGTGCCCCACGTGTTCCCACGAGAAGTGGAGCGAGGCCGTGGGTCCATAGCTGGCTGGGTTTTAACAGCGGCCTATGATTTACTGAGGTGGCGTGGCCTCGTGAAGCGGTCTGAGCCATTGTATGGCGATGCCGTACGTGGCTCTGCCTGGGTTATCTAGCATGACTTGGAGTTCAACCAAAGCCGGACTGGAAGTTTTGCTGGGGGAGTGATTAACGCAGCCACGGATCCTTATCTAGACAAGGTTTATTGTGTTTAGGATTGAAAAGGTGTCTTCTGCTGAGTGTTGTGGTTAGTGTATCTTCTCTGTGCCGTCCTTGCCCTTGCTAGCTGTGGGTGATGTGCGACCAAAACTGGTCAGAGCTGCACCGTGGCCGAATCCCCCGCCCAGCAGAAAGTTTTGCTCTGAAGGCTGTGACTTGAGCCGTTTGGGCTGTTGCCTTGTGTGATCCTAAGTTTCAGTTAATTGGAAGTGTCCTTCCAGACGAAGGGGTGGAGACACTTGTGTCAGCCCAGAGGCACAAAATACTGGTCAGCCTTTCCAGATTCCTGCAAGCCACCACTGAGGCGGGTGCAGGCATTGCTGGCCTCCTGCTCGGGGCCGGGGTGGTCACCTCCCTGGGATGGGAGCTGTGCTGTGGGAGCACGTGCTTCCAGCACGGAGCATCTTCCTTCTGCTGCCCCAAAGCTTGCCGATACACAGACTTTCTATTCCTTTTGTGCTTTCAAAGTTGCTCTTAACCTTGTTATTCTTCTCCTGGAGCTTTCTTCATCTTGGTCCTCTGTTCTCCCTGACCCACCTCCGTGCTTCCCTTCTTCTCAGAGGATGGCCCAGGTCATTTCAGTCTCCTGCCGACCTGTAAAACGCATCTTGTCTGTCTGCGCTTTTGCAGACTGTGCTTAGAGAATTGCTGGTGAAATTGGTAATGTCACCCGTCTGGTCCCGAGTTTTTCCCTGCTGTCAAGGCTTTTGGCATTTGCTTCTCAGGTTGTGACAGCTGCCATAGGAAAAGGGATGTGTAATTTCCCGAGGAGTGGTGAGATGCTGTTGTTGTACAAGCGACAGTTTAAAAGCTGCAGGGAGCAAAGCAGGTACCGCTTCTGCTTTGCTGTCCCTGGCCCCCTGCGATGCTTTCAGCCCCAGGGAAGTCCACTTAAAATGTGGAAGTGGTGCAGCAGGCAGGCTGCAAAACGGACCCTGAAATCTGGGCAAGAGAAGCAATTTTATTCTTTTTCTCATTAAAAAACCCCCCCAACAACTAAGTCAAATAAAACTTTTGCGTCCATCTCCTCTTGCTGAAATATGTCAATTTCCTTGGTGTCTGTGTGTTTGCTGCAAGTTATGAGCTCTTGCTCCAGGTGGGTTTATGTCTTACAAATCACACCGTCAGCTCAGAGCTGGGCGCAGGCTGGAGTCATTTTCTGGTGGTAGACAATAGGTATTTAGTAGTCTCTGAGTTTCATTTCAGTATTTAAAATGAGGTTCCCACATCTCAGGTACTCAGCGTTTAGTATGATTAATTGAACAATCTTGTTTCAGTTCTCGGGGTCTGATGGTGGACGTAGCAGGAGCTTCTCTAGAAGTTTAGTTTCCTTGTACTTGTTCCCACTTGGCCCCTGGCTTGTGTACATCTAAATTGCTTGTTGTCAGGATGTCTTCAGTTGCTTGCTACATTTTTCTTTCCTTTTGGTGTCCAGATTAATGCTCGCCTGGGGATCCTGTGTGCTTCCATTGTTGTTAAGTGTCTGAATGGTAATATATTAGTCTTCATTTAAAACCTTACCTCGGAAATGTTCAACAGCACCTAAAAAAAAAAAAAAAAAAAAGCCCATGGGCTTTTGTTCTTTTTAATGAAGTTGGGAGAAATGCAATGACAATAATGTCTCGCACTTTGCATAAAAGAACTCAATTAATTTACCAGCTTTGCCTTTAGCTTCTCTACTCCTTGCAGCTTTCGGCTGGCAGCTTCCTCGGTGTCAGGTTCCCTCCGCTCTGCTCCCTCCCAGGGCTCAGTTTTGTAAAACTTTCGGCTGCAGAAGCATGTCGATACTGGCAGAGCGGCTCACGGGTTGCTGCTAGGACGGCCCTTCGAGCGCCGAGAGAGTCTGAACCGTTTCCCAAGAGACCGTCAGAACCAGGAGGGACCTACATGGTCCCCCCGGGCTTGGTCCGGGTAGCCTGAGCCCAGGACTGGGTTTGGTGTCTGAAAAAACTTGGCATCCGAGTCAGGTTTGTCCCAGGTGCCTCCAGCAAACAGTTAGGTGGGGAGGGTTGATTAGAGATCCACCGTGGGCAGGAGGGGCTGGCGGCGGGGTCATCGTGACGCTGGCAGAGTAATTGGCTTTAAGCGGCGCGGCAGCATGCTTTCCCTGTACGTAGCTCTGATGGTATCTCTGCGTCGGGAGCTGCTGGCGCGCTGCTGGCTGGTTGGCACACCAAAAGCAATTTGTGCAGACGTGTATTTGCACGTGGGTGTCTTGTCCCACCCAGGCCCGGAGAGCGTTGGGAGCCTCTCAGGCAGTGTGTTACGGGGCAGGATAAAATGCCTGATTTTTGGAGCCCCAAGCACAGCAGTCTTGGCGGATATTGTAGGTTTATGCGTCCCTTTTCCCTTACCCTATTCCTGTCCAGAGTGGGAATTTGGCTGTGGCTGGCACGCGGGGCCAGGAGCAGCTGCCCGGGTAAGCGAGATGGTGAGGATGAGCAGGGGTGCTATCAGATGTAGCGCTGCTTTGGGACAGGGATTAAGAGTGGAGAGGCGGATGAGTCAGGATCCTTTCTGAATTCCCAGCAGCGATGTCTGTCTGTCCCTCTGGCCTCTCATCTCAAAGTGCTGAGCCTGGGCATTTAAAGGGATCGCTGGATGGGTTTCCAGCTGAGAAAAGACGGGCAGCTGCTGCTGCTGGAGGTTCTTGACTCCTGTGTGAAGCTCTAAAGTCAACTTTTTTTTTTTTTTAAAAAAAAAAAGACTTTTTTTTTAAAAAAAAGTCTTTTGAAAAGCCAACCCAGGTAGCTCTGGAGAGCTGCAGAGCGCGGTATACCTGGTGCTGCCTGCTTCCTAGGAGTGGAGGAGCAGTTCACGGGTAGAGAGAGGGTAAATGAGGTCTCTGGTCTGGCTTTCCTTCCTTTCATCTGAATTCTCACTGTAACTGCTTAAAACTGCTTAATAGTTGTAAGCAGATGTAGATAACCCTCTGAAGCTCGCTTTATCCCGGTGAAGAGTTTTGGTTGTCTCCCATGGCACCTTGGGGATCATCATCTTCTGGGTAGAAAGGAAACCTGGGTGTTTTGTCCCGATGCTGTGGTGCCGTGCACCCCCCCACCACACACTCATGTAAATACATTCTGTGGCATCTCAGTATTCTTGACATCCTTGCCTTCGTTTCCATACTTTTATTTCTGGAGCACTGAAGGATGACAGGAACAAAGAGGCTAGCAGAAAAGTAAGCAAAAGCATTCCTCATTGGTGTCCTCTCTTAGTGATGCTGGTGTGAAAGCAGCTCTCTGGATCTTCCGCACAGTGTGACATTCCCTGAAGCAGCGCTCCTTGCTGGAGCTGACTGTGCCTGGTTGTGCACCGAGAGGGACCTTTTCTCCTACTGTCGGGGCAATTCTGTGCCAATGGCACAGTGCAGGATAAAGCCCAAAGCATGTGGTAAGCACATGGTAGGCTGTACCTGGCTTAAAAGCATGGGTAGCTTTGCTCCAGGGACTGGGGTTTGGGTGCAGCTCCCGGGTCTGTCAGCCTGGTCCCGGAGATGAGCCATCTGTGTCACCGGTGTGATGGGTTAGCAGCAGTGGGTCTGTTTGCAGCCGATTCTTCTGCCTCTGCTCATGGCCTGGATGTGTGCTTGGGTGGCCCTGCTGTGCATGACATCCCCTGGGACGGGAGATGGGGGGCTTTTCTTCTGGCCGTTGGCAAAAGGAGCAAATCTTGTCCCGGAAAACTGCTGTTGAGGGAAGAGAAGGCAACAAATGGGCAGCCGGTCGGGAACTGGCTGCAGGGGATGCTGTGTGTGCCGGGGTCCTGCGGTCTCCTGCTCAGCTGCGGCAGAGCTCCTGCCCAGGCTCTGCTCCCATGAGATGGCGGTGGAGGAAGAGCTTGGTGTTCCCTTCGGTTGGGGTTGTGCCCTGCCTGTAGGAAAGCACAGAGCAAGATCTTAATTAAGGCAACAGTAAAAAAGCAGGAGCGTCCTGGGAGGCAAATGGAGAAGCCTTCCAAGTGTTGCAGTCTCTGTTTAGTTCCCACGTGTCTGAAAGCTTTTCATAAATGTGTGGTTCAGAGATGGGGTTAAGATCCAGGATTTCTGCGGCAGCTCAGCGTGCCTTAATCGAGAAGTTTCCAAACCCTTTCATGCTGAAGGCTACGTGGAAAGGTGTCTTGTGGGACATCCCTCCTCCCCAGCCTGCAGATGTCAAAGAGCTCCACCAGGAGAGCACTCAGCACAGCGTGCAGGTGAGAAGGAGCCGGAGGAGCCTGCACAGCGTGAATGCCATTAATCTGGATGCGAGACCGCAGAGCGCAGCTCATCAGCTGTGCTGCAAATGAAAAGTGCCGTATAAATTGCTGACTTACGAATTAACCCCACGGTACTCCTGCACAGCAGCTGAGCCGGAGGCAGTGTTGGCTCACGGGGCTGCCCTGGGGCTGCTGCTCGCGGTGCAGAGCTGAAGCTTGTAGGGGGCAAGGAGCAGACCCGGGTGGTTAGCCTGGATTGGGAAACTTTCTTGGTTTTTATAAAATGGGGTCGCTGCTGCGTGCTGTGGAAGCTCCCTGGTGCGGGAGGAGGCTGTATGGTGCTGCAGCATCTTACGAAGGATGCTCGCCATCCTCAAAGTGTTCGTGGTGGTTGCTTGTTACCTTTTTTAATCTCCTACAAAAAGGAGGGCCTTAATGCATTTCTGTAGTAGGAAAACATGATGCCGTCAGGTTTCCAGGTGCAACGTGCATAGTTTGGGCACACGTGAGCAGCACCTTGCCCAGGTCCCCAGCTATGTGCCAGCAACGCCAGGGTGCTTGCCCTAAGAAAACCAGTTTGCCCTCAGTGTTGGCTGTTGGCTGCACTACAGCGAGGGTCTGACCCATTGCTGGGTAATTAAAAGCCTCCGGGACCAGTCCATGCCTGGTGTTAGAAAGTCCGCACAAGCACGGAGCATTTGCATGGCTTATGGGAGGATGCGGATGGTTTAATATCACTCAGACAATTATTTGGATGGTGGTTGTGCTCAGCAGCTGAGCAGAGCATCAGGATCCTGGCATGCCTGATGCTGCATCCGTGCTCAAAGAGATCGTCCCGGGAGTTTGCCGTCGCTCGTCTCACCGATGCGTGTCCCTCCCCAGGGGTCCTGGTCGGCGTGGTCCTGCGCTACGGCATCCACGTCCCCAGCGACGTCAACAACGTGACGCTGAGCTGCCAAGTGCAGACCAGTCCCGCCACGCTGCTGGTGAATGTCAGCGGAAAGTACTATGAGTACACCCTGAAGGGGGAAATCAGCGCCCAGGAGCTCAATAACGTCCAGGATAATGAGATGCTGAGAAAGGTAAAGGAGTCCGCGCCTGGAGAGGCGAGCGACGCTCCCCACTCCCTCCGTGGGGACGGGTCCTGTATCTGCTGGATTAAGTGATTTTTTTTTTTTTTTTTTAAAAAAAACTTTGGTCAGATTGTGATGAGCTATAAATTATAAGCTGAACACAATGTAGTGAAACTCTAGTTTCAGCTGATTTTAATTTAAGCTGTTTAGACTCTGACCTGTGTCTCCCAAAGATTCTGGACACATCCCTTGGCATTCACCCGACAGCATTTCATCTGGCGGGGGTACAGGGTACTTCATGTATTTTATATTACATTCTTATTTGTGTTTTGTCTTGCAAAGTCTTAACAAACCATTTTACTGTTGTGGTTTTTTCTTTTTTCTTAACAGGTGACTTTTGATCCTGAAGTATTTTTCAACATTTTGCTTCCTCCAATTATATTTTATGCAGGCTACAGCTTGAAAAGGGTACGTGCCTTTACAGCGTCTACGTTTTTAGTTCCTCTGCCTTGAGAGCATTTTTAATGCTTTAATGCTTGCTCAGCAGACCAAGGCTGCAGAGCTGGGTCCACTTTTCCCCAGTGCATGCAGGATTGTAGGAAGCAGGGCTGAGAGTGCCCCAGTCAGTCTTGTCCATCCCTCTGTCCCAGGAAGGCTCAGTGACTTCAACCATTCCCAGCAGGGTTTGCGCAGGGATTTTTGAGGTCAGCTGGACCATTTCAGCCATCCTTAATTTCAAAACATGTGGGAGGGTGGGAGGGTTTTAGAAAGCAGCAGTTCTCTGACATGCTGATTTGGAAGTAGAGGAAAATGATCTTGCTTAGCTTGTGGGAGAAGGAAGGAGGAGTGCTGCAGGGTTAGGAAATCAGTTCCCAGGACTCAGAACAGCACCTTATTAAATACATGGGTACAATAAAATGGTATGTTCACGTTTATTAATGCTGCATTAACATCTGCTGGTCTGGCTGTGTACAGCGTTGTGCTGGGCACCGTTCTGCCGTGCTTGTCCAGCTTGTGGCGTTTGAGCTAGGTGCAAGCTGCTACGGACATCGCATGGGTGCCTGTGCAGGCTTGAAATAAATTGTGAGCAAAATACAATTTTTTTTTTTTTTTTTTCCTCCTCCTTCTAGAGTCACTTCTTTAGAAACTTGGGATCCATCCTAGCATATGCTTTTCTCGGCACTGCAATTTCCTGCCTGGTGATTGGGTGAGTAGTTGGAGCTGGTCTGGTTCTTCCATGGGGGTTTGAGCTGTGCTTGGAGGCAGTGCTCTGAGCCCAGATCTGCGGCTGCTAATCCCAGCCCTGAAAGATCACACAGGCTCTCTGCTATCGCTGCTCAGCAGCAGCAAATAATACTATTTACTGTTCAAACTTTCTCTATCTGGACAGGGTGATTGCCATCTAATTGCATAGTGCTTTCTCAGCATCCCTTACAGAATAGTTATATACATGGCAAGGAAAGTGTCACACTTCTGTGAAGATTGCCTTGCAAAAACAGGTAGTAACTTCAAGTTATTGAAAGTGCAGCCCTAACAAGTGTGGGACACGGGAGGGGCAGGATTGTAAATGCATGTCCTGTCCTTACTTGCTGGAAGCAGGTGCCTAGCGAGCACGGATTGTGTTTCAGATATTTATCCCTGTGTGCAGAGGGAGCTAGATGATTCCCACTCTGAATAGTAATGCACAGGCTGGTGCAGGGTGTTTTCCACTGGAGAGTGCGGTGGATTCAAGCAAACTCAGCATCTGCGTTATCTGTTCCGCACTGAAAGTTTTGGCCATTTCAAAGTCAGGCCAAGGTCATCCCACTGAAACATGTTAATGTGAAACGCTGCAAAATGATCACGAGACCCCATGAGCCTGACTGCTGCTGTTCTTTAGTCATGTTATGCTTGTGGAGCCCCGGTTCCTCACCGGTGCCGTGTGTGTGGTCTGCTGCGGTGGGCGCCTTGGTGGGTGTGCGCCAGCACTCGGCTCCGAGACCGTGGCCCTGGGGATTCACCAGGCTCAGCTCAGCCAGCACACTTCTTCAGTGTTCCGGCATTTGGATAACTTTAGGGGTTAATCTGGCAATTTCAGGGGAATCGAGCCCATTTGAATGTCCTTTTCATTCACTGCAGAGATGAGTAATTGCCTCTTCTAATCACCAGCTCTGTCGTGTATGGCTGCGTGGCGCTGATGAAAGTCACTGGGCAGCTCGGGGGAGACTTCTACTTCACTGACTGCCTTTTGTTCGGTGCCATCGTATCAGCCACTGACCCAGGTATGTTAGATGGTTCTTTTCCCCCTCGTTTTACCTATTTGATCTGTTTTGAGGTGTGGTGAAGAGGGGAAGAAAGTCTGAACCCTGTAGAAGTTCCCTCCTTCTAAATTTTGGAGTTTATTTGCAACATTCCTAGAGGTCAAATTTGTCTCCCTGCCTTGTTATTTCCTTCCAATTACATGCAATATACCTTCCAAACCTCTGCTTCCTAAATCTTTGTTTGCAGTGAAGTCTTTGCAATCTCTCGCTTGACTTCGCTGGGTTTTGGGATGGGCCCACTGTGTTTCTGCCATCCTGTGCCAACGGCTGATGCAGAACAAGATGTGTACTGTGGGGAGGGTTCAGCTGATAGTTTTAGTTAGTTTAGCTGATTTCCTTCCGCTTCCATTTGGGTGGGATTTTGGAAGGTGCTAATCTAATTAAAAGCTGATCGTAACGGGTAGTACTGAGGACAGCAGTGACAGCTTGGTCTGCTGAAGCACTTTGTAAATCAAAACTATGAAAAACAGGCCTTGTCCAACTGCATTTCACTTTGTTCACGAATACTTTTACATGATAGCTGTTTAGGTGCATGTTCCAGCTTCGCCTAAAAACACAGGACTGCAGAAAGACCTCTCCGTCCTCCTGCCCTTTGCTGAACAGGGCTTGAATTTCTTCCTTTGCAGCCTGGCTGCTATGTTGGAGACCAGCGTGGTGGGACTGGGGGTTGGCAGCATTGCCCNGGGCGTGCCCCCCCCCCCCCCCCCCCCCCCCCCCCCATGTTACAGTAGCTTTGGGGAATCTTTTTAAATGCAGATATTGATCAGTTTTGCATGGAAGGGAGAGATTGCATGCCTGGATAAACCAAGTCTTCTGCCCTTTTAAAACAAGTGCCAGCGGCTGTCATTTCCAGATGAATTGGGCCTTTTACCTGCTTATCTTAACAATGAGTCATTTCTGTTTTCAAAGGCAAAATGAGGAGCATTGTATGTGTATGCATATATACAAGAATCATGCTGCAGAACACAACCTGCAGCATAACGTGGCAGTAGCCACATCTGTCTGCCAGGTGCAGATGCAAGATGTGCATTCCCCATGAGTTTTTAATAATCTGTTTTTTATGTTTCCTTAAGATTTGCCAGGTATTGGTGTGGCTATTACTGCTGATATTTTTATTTAAAAAAAAAACCCAACACCAAACAACCTAAAAAATAAGGTAAAATGATTTCCCAGCTTCTCTGAATGTGTCTTGGGCGGGCGTGTGTTCAGGCCACCAGTTCCTTTAGCAGGGAGCTGTTCCCATGTGGCTGTGAGGTCGAGCATCCTCCCCATAAGTTCGCTGGGGTGTCGACATCGAGAGGGGAGCCCGTTTGCAAAGTAGGGAGCACCTCACAGACATGATGGCGGTGTGGTAGATCTGGTGGCAGATGGGCAGAGGCCAGGCAAGGACCACAGGTAGAAGTAATGCTTAGAAGTGCTGCAGACAAGCTGTCAGTGTTGTGTCCCTTCTTCAGGCTTCGAAATCAGAACAAGAGGCTTTCACAGGTAAAAATGGAGCATTTCCCTGTGCCTAAATGGGTTAAACCCCCTTCAGTGTGCACAGATGAGTCCCTGAAAGCTGTTTAAAAGGACTTTCGCAGAAGTTGATTGGAATTAGCTCAGCCCTCTGACACAGCCTGAGCTGTGCACCATGCACCCTGTGTTACATCTTGCTTGCTTTAGATATTGTGATGTTTTTGCAAGGCTGATACACAAAACCTGCTGCATTTTCATTATCTTCCTGGAGCCCCTGGATCACGGAACGGCTTGAGGGTACTCTGATCTCTGCCTTGTGGCTGTAAATCACAAGAAACCCCCATATGTCGTTTGAGCCAATGCGTGGCTTTTTCCAGTTAGGTCTGAAATGTTAACACTGGCACTTCCAGTGTGTCAACCTGTGTTGAATCCAAAGATTTCTCTCGGAGTATCAGGGGTGGAAGGAAAAGACAGTCATTATCGTGGACAAGCCTGCGTCCTTCTGGCTGCCTGCAGGTGGAGGAGGGCTCTCCCTGATCCTCTGAGCTAATGGCAACCCAAAAGCTGGGTGGCTCGTGTCAGCGGGGTACTCAGGAAGCTCAGAGCAGAATTTGGTCATGTCTTCCTGCTAAACACTCGATAGACCTAATGCACAGGATGTGTTTTAGTAAAAGGAGAAGGAGGGAAATGATAAAGCAAATCCAAATCTGAAAGGGCAGAAGGAAGACTATCAAACTGAGCACGGGGGGTGGCTGGCACCATCGCAGCAGAGCGGCACAGACGTGCAGGAAGGCAGCTTTCTAAAAAGGAGCATTTTGTCTTTGATTACACCAAAATAACGGCACCTTTTTGAATGTCTCTCTATTTTTCTATTTGTCAGTGACTGTTCTTGCCATATTCCATGAACTCCAGGTCGATGTTGAGCTGTATGCCCTTCTCTTTGGCGAAAGCGTCCTCAATGATGCCGTTGCTATAGTGCTGTCTTCGTAAGTGTGTTCTGTTTTTATTTTTAATTGTTATGTATGTTACATGTCAGGTGTTGGGGGGAGCCGCTCGGCCTCGCTCCTGTAAAATGGGAGCATTGGTGTTTGCATGCACAGGTTTCCATATTAAGTGTCCCCAAAAGCTGTAGTGACCTTCTGATGTGTCTCCTCTTTGCAGACTGTAGCTTAGGATTGCAGGTTGTCCTTACAACTTCCCCCTGCATGATGGATGGTTTTCTTTTGCTTTTATGGCTGGTTGACCCAGCCAGAAGGAAGTTTTTATGTCCCTCTGAAATGGGGAAAAGCCTCGTGTCTGCTTTTCAGCCACAGGATGCTACTGAAACCCCTTGCTGATGGCTTTGCTCCTACCTGTCTTCCCTTCCATCCACAAATACCTGCTTTTGTTTAGGTGGAAATAGTTGGTAAAACAGCTGATTCCTTTCTCTCCCCGCTTTCCCTGCATCAAGAAGATGGTATTTCTTACAGCTGGAGTTAATACCCTGCACTGAACACATGGGAAACTTGCTGGCCTTCTAAAGAATGTTTTATATTCTTTAATATTTTATGTTCTCTGCACGTAGGACATATTTTATCTGCGTTTTCACTGTGTTGTCATCACAGGAATTTGTTTGGAAATATATAATATCTGCAATGGTGACAGGTTAACGTATAGCTAAGACTAATGCAGAAAATATTTCTGGAATACTTGTCACTCCGGCGTGCTGGTTGCGTGGGTTTTACTGAGGTGGAGGCAGCAAGTAACATATTGTGAGCTGCATATCGCCACCTGCGTGAGTTGTATTTACTGAATTGAATGTTTCTGTTGAGGTTTCTGGAACTGTTTGTATTGTTTGCTCTGGCTTTTCTGCTGGACATGTCACTGCTGGTGTGAGAGTAAATGCTGCACAGCCAGGTCATGTTTAAGAAGTGATTCTGAGTGGGGAGGAGGCACGATCTTCCAGCCTCTGCTGGGAGGCTCTGGGCAGCAGTGGATGGGCTCAGCATCAGAGTAATGACATTTGTGGTGGATCTCCGCACACATAGGTGACTGCATTCATGTGATTCACCCCTTGCACTGTTTCAGTACCAGCTTTGTAGCTGTTGCTCTGATTTCCTGCCTTCCTCTTTCCACAAGCTGAGTTCAGTCCACACCCCTTTCCCTGAAATAAGATAATTTGCACCAAAACGGCAGCTCTGAGCTGCAGTCGGCAGTTAATTTTGCTGCAAGGCTTTTGTGCAGACCGGCCCAGCAGCATGCTGACTTCTCAAGGGCTTCTCAGCAGTTAACCCATACCCATTTTAAAGCTTGCTGTGGTCTTTGTCTTCATGGTCATTATAATCAGTGTAAGGCAGCCCTGGTCAGCATGGAGGGTATCAGGTGGTGCAGGTATCTCAAGGACAGCCTCAAGACACCTGGATACAACCACATCTTTGGGGCAAGAAGGAGGTGAGGGCCTCTTGCTCCAGGGAGGAGAGCTCCTCCAAGAGCAGTCCAGAGCTCCTATTTATGGTTCCCCTTTTTTAAATTTAGTTTGGCATATGCCTGTTTCACAGCAGAGGCTTAAGTGGAGGAACCGCGTGGGGACAGTTCTACTCCCACGAGCAGAAGACCTGCTCCCCAGTTAGGAGATGCCGGGGTGAGTTGGGAGGATGAGGAATTGGCTGGTTTCTGGGTGGGCATGCTCTGTTGATGGAGGAGCTGCTGGTGACAACTGGCGGTGGGTGCTGCCTTGTCCCAAGGGATGAAGAGGGGCTTTAGCCATGGCTGGCTGAGTGTGCGGGCTTGGTGATTGACCCGAGAAGAGTCATTGGCTCCTTGCACGTGGTGAAAGTGAGCGCTATGGGTACCATCCCCGTGCCGGGAAGAGGATGAGGAGCCGGGGGCTGGTGCTGCCCTGGGCTGGGACTCCTCCACAGTTTCTGCCAGGAGCTCGGTGCCCCCCGAGGCTCCTCTCCTCCCTGCCTTCAGTCCCAGACAAATGTCCGTTCCCATGCTTGGGGAACAGGATCCGTACCTTTCTGTTCCTGCCTCGTGGTAGCCTGGCCTGGCCTGGCTTGGTGGTGGGGAACCAGTTGCAGGATGAAGAGGAATTGAACCCAGAACCGAAAGCCAGCGGGCAGCGAGATGTCGGGGCTGCGGTTCATGGGTGGGGGGGTAAATGCAGCCACAGGGTCTCTGCTTGCTTCTTTGAAGGGAGGTTTCACAGGGGCTAAGTGCCACAGGGAGCCCATGGGCAGGGACAGGGGACATAGAGCATACAAAGGGCAGCTGGGAATAACATCTTATTAGCGATGCAAAAAGCAAAACCAGAAGGAAAACTATAATGGGTTAAACCACAAAACCAACATCCAAACAGTTGGTTCTGGAGGGGAAACGAAACCAGTCTGGATTTAGAATAAAAACCCCCAAACCCTAGAATAAGAGCACGCTGGTGAATGGGAAATAGTGGATGGGATTGACAAAAGAAATCAAGTCACGGGGAGAAATCTGCAGCTTGCAGTGTAAAAGACAATGCAGAAAAATGAAATGTATTAAAACCAGGGAAATTTAACAAGGGAAGTGACCTGTGACATGTTGAAAAGGGGAGGATTGTCATTCATGTTGCAGAAAAATGTTGGTGTGTAGTTGGGAGAGAAAGCTTCAGGATGCGTGCACGAGGCAGTAACTTTCCATTCCGGTATGACTTGGGAGGTTAAACAGCAAATGTTTAAAGTTCACATCCAAGAATTTTAACAGAGCCAGCTGTGGGACTGCTAACTAGGAAGTTAATGTTTTAGGTAAGTTTACGCCTAGCAAATGTGTTTGCAGGAGATTATGCAAGAGACGGGCTTTGGTCCGATGCTCTCTAATGTCTAGAAGGAGCAAATGCAGAGCCTTGCCTAGGAAGGGTGGCTGAGCTGCAGAAAGCTGGCCAGGAGCAAAAGGGATCCCAAACTCCCTGGGACAGGGTGAGCGCGCTGCTGCCGTGTTCTGTGAATGCGGGGGGATTGCTGTGTGGGACTCGGGTTTTGTCTCCCTGATTTCTCAGGCTCGGTGTTTGCAGAGATGGTATTTGCAAAGCCTGTGTAGCACTGTGGAGGTGCCTCTCCCTCCAGACTAAGGAGTGTTTTGTTCTTGTGTGTGCTTTTCCTCCCTCTTTCAGTTCAATTGTTGCGTACCAGCCGGCAGGCGACAATAGCCACACGTTTGATGTCACAGCGATGTTCAAGTCCATCGGGATCTTCCTGGGGATATTCAGTGGATCTTTTGCAATGGGAGCAGCTACTGGAGTTGTGACAGCTTTAATATCCTTTTTGTTGTTTTTATCCAAGTGTTTGCATAACACGTTCTTTTTTTGCTGCGCTGTATCTCACCCAGATGCAGTGTTTCATGATTTTTGTTGGCCTAAATTAATGAAAGGCAGTGCCATAGACTTTTTAGGGGCAGACTGTGTAGTGTTGCTGTGATACACAACTGGATTTGACATGCTCTTAGCCTACAGTTTCTCTCCAAATTGTCCTTAACCATCTGCAACGTCACCAAGTTCACCAAACTTCGGGAGTTCCCCTTACTGGAGACTGGCTTGTTCTTCTTGATGTCCTGGAGCACGTTCCTGCTGGCCGAAGCGTGTGGCTTTACAGGCAAGCTCCAGCACAGCCCTGCATCTGGGACAGAGATCTGTAGGGATGATGGGGCTATTGAGTTTTGCTTCTCCCAGCATCAATTGCAGCTGGTGCTCTCCCTCTGCTTTCAGAAGTTTAATTATTCTGGGGTTATCGCATTAAGTCCCCAACACTATTGGGGTGCAGCTCAGGTCCCTTTTCATGACCAGGAGTCTAATGCGATGCTCTGCTCCCCAGGTGTGGTGGCTGTACTCTTCTGTGGGATCACGCAGGCCCATTATACCTATAACAACTTATCTACAGAGTCCCAACACAGAACTAAGCAGGTGAGAACTCCTCAGTCCCCTACAGCCTCTCTGAATTTCAAGTTCAATAGTTTTTCCTTCCCTCTAGCCAGAATAAGGTGCATCTGTCATTCTACAGATGTATTTTACTAGGGTTGCTTCTGCAGAAGCATTTATTGCGTGATGGATGGGCTGACATGTTTTTCTTGTTAAATCTATGTTATGTCTAACTTGCTTTTAATTTGTTTTTCTCTTTCAGTTGTTTGAGCTTCTGAATTTCTTGGCAGAAAACTTTATCTTCTCCTACATGGGACTTGCACTGTTCACCTTCCAGAACCACGTCTTTAACCCTACCTTTGTGGTGGGGGCTTTCGTATCCTTTGGAGACCATTTTATAAGACAAAAAAAGAAAGGGAGAAGTGCCTCATTCCCAATTTGTGTTTTTCATTCAAATTTGTGGGTTTTTTTTTCAGTCAGTCTAGCTTTATTTTTAAAAGGGGATTTCTCCCATGTAGTGGTGCCTTTGCTGGGTATTTTAAGAAGATGGAGATTCTTTTCCCAGCTTTTCTGTGGTTTTTTTTCTTTTTCTTTTTTTTTTTTTCTTCCCCGTCTTGTCTCCTTTCATGGGCATTTGACTCAGCTGCTGCAGGCACTCAGTGTTCGATGTGAACATGGTGCTGAAGCACTGGGCTTCGTCACATGGCAGTGTGGCACCAGGAGTGGCTTGGCAAATGGGGACCACCTGATATAGCCATTTATTTCCTCTTTTCTCTGCTATTCCATTTGGTTGACCCTCAAAGAAGCTTTTTTTTTTTTTTTTTGGTCAAATAGCACAGTTAAAGCTACAGTAGATGCCTCTGAATGATGTCATGAGAAATGGTTTGCCCTTCTGCAGGCTGATGCTAATGGAAACAAGCTATCAGCCCTGGTATGTCTCAGGAAAACAAGGATTTTGAAAGAATTTTTTTCATATCACAGGGAAGACAGTTCACATGTGCAGAATTATTTTCACCCTTTGCCTGCGCTGAAGCAGGTTTATAGCGATAAATAAAACGTTATCTTTGCCAGTGCTGGCACGTGCATTTGCAGCGGGGTCTGTTGGAGTTCTCCAATGAGCTTTTGTGGGTTGCAGTGTGGGGTAAAGGGAGTGAAGAGCAGGGAAATGCTGTTTCCGTGGATAGATTGAAATTTTATGCTGTGCCTCTTCAATAGGAACTGGCTAACTCACTGATGAAATAGCTCATTCATGAGAGAGATCATGAAACGCGTCTCTTATGCAAATTCATGATGTTCAGGAAAGAACATAAAAGCTGGAAGCATTTTCCATATTATTCAAGGCTGCGCTGAATACTGGCTCCAGGATTATTTTTGCCATCTGGGTTCTGTGTTAAAAGACACAGCTTCAAAGATAAAAAGCAATATGAAGGGGCTGGTGATTCTTGTATCTTGCGGGCTATGAAAACAGAAAGAGTATTGGGTTGTGGTTCCCCCCCCCCCCCCCCCGCCCCTTCTCAACTGCTGCTGCTTTCATTTTGCTGAATAATCTTTGGGAAGGGGACTTGGCGTAAAGCTTCAAACCCAGCTGTGAAGTGTGGCATGCTGGGGAATGTCAGAGGGGTTGTGGTAGCTGTGATAACCTGAGCTTCATAGAGGACAAATAATTCCTGGGGTGGAAAATGGACCGGCAGGGGAGAGCATGCAGGGGGAAATGGTGGGTTTTCTCTCCTCTCACTCATCTAACTTGCCCTCTCATAATTTCCCTTGTTTATTTGTGCTTGTCTCTGTATGATGTTCCTGAATTGCAATGTGAGCTTTGCTCCGGTGAGGCAGTAGCATGCTCTTCCCACACTGCTGTAGCACTCAGAGCTGGGTTATTACCTTTGCATCCAGAGGACCAGTGTTTCCGAGGCTCTCCAGCATTTCCGTCAGGCAGTAGAAATTGGCTCTGTGTGCAGAGGTGGGATGTGATGGGAGACACAGGAAGAGCAATTTCCTTAACATGTCCAAATACAGCTTGCTATCTTCCTAGGAAGAGCTGCCAATATTTACCCACTGTCATTTTTACTGAATCTGGGGAGAAGAAATAAGATCGGAACAAATTTACAGCATATGATGATGTTTGCTGGTACGTTACCGCATCCTTGCCTCCGACTGTGTGGCCCATCTGCACTTCCTTGCTCCCGAGCACTTGGAAATATTCCTTATTCAACTCTAAATCTCTTATGGGCAATGACTGGAGAAGAGCCTGGGCAGGAAAGGGCTCCCTTAGGCTCAGTGGTGTGAATGCCTTGGTTTTGAGACATTGGAATGAGCTGCTTCTGCCCTGCACTTGAGTGCATGGTGTGTGGCAGGAGGAGGGTTTGCCTTTCTGGGCTGGGAAAGAGCTATGATAACCCAGGCTTTCACAGCGTATGCTGTGAAGTCATCGCTGTTAAAGCACTGTGGTCTCTGCCGGTGGTGGATGTCCTGTCAGAGGGACAGGACCACACGTGGGGCAGCGTGATGTAAATCCCGGGTGGGGAAACCTGCAGCAGGGGCGGCTGCCTGTGGTGTGGGCTAATACCGCTCCTCTGCCGTCCCTTCCCCGGCAGGGCTGCGAGGAGCCATGGCGTTTGCCTTGGCCATCCGTGACACAGCCACCTACGCCCGGCAGATGATGTTCAGCACAACGCTCCTCATCGTCTTCTTTACGGTGTGGGTTTTCGGCGGGGGCACCACAGCCATGCTGTCCTGCCTGAATATCCGGTGAGTGCAGCGTGCGTGGGGCTCTCCTGGCGCAGCGTGTCCTCTCCCTCGTCCCACTCTTACGTTAAGGTGCTCAGTTTTAAGAGATGAGGGAGATCGCGTCCTTCCCCGTGAACCATGGTGCCTACCCACCTGGCAGTCCTTGTCCTAACCCCGTGCTCATTTTCTCCTCTGCAGAGTCGGTGTGGACGCAGATCAGGAGAACGTGGTGAGTGCGGGGCTGCCGGGCAGCCTCTGTAGAGGAATTTGTGCTGTGCTCGTCAGTGCAGGGGTTATGTCGGAGATCCTGTGAATGCCCATCTGTGCTCTGCTCCCTTCCAGCTGTAGGAGGGTTTTCACCTCCTCTGGCGAAAGAGTTTGCAGTCGGTGGGAGTCACGGCTTTTCTGTACTCTCTGTGGCTGTAATGAGGCTTGCTTTTATTCACTTGGAAGAAAGGGCATAGGAGTTACGCTGGACTGTTTTGTCAGTCCACATCACTGCTGCAATAGATTCGGTCTCTCCCTTGCTGGGTTTGAAATAAATACCAAAATGTGCATGACATGGAGGCTCTCTGCCTCATCCCAGCATCCAGGGCAGTACAGAAATGCCATTTACTGACTCATTTTATGTAGCATCTTCTGGCCAATTTTAACCCATGGGTACCCTCAACCTCTCTTTTTGCCCCCATATTTCCTGTGGGTTGTTGTGTGGCAGCCCAGGAATCACCAGCCGTGCTGAGATAAATGCTGGAGCCCTGCAGTGTTGGGATTTTTTCTGCCTGGTAGCCCTGAGCTGTCTCGCTCGTGCATCTGCAGCCCCGTCATGCTGTGGCTGTGGTTCCACTTGATTTCAGTGTGGGTTCTGCACCTTGGAGGTTCATTTTATTCAGACCCATTTACTGGGCTGTTCACCTCTTGGAGAGAAAATGTCAAATGGTAAAGGCAGCCCAGAGCCACAAATCTGAAAGCCAAATTTCTGTGAAATATGTAATTGTATTCGTAGTCCCTGCCAAAGAGTTTTGTATTGTCTCTCTGACTAAAAGGAAGCCAGGAGTCCCCGTAACACATGATTATTTGCATGCAAAAATCTCAGGCGAGATTTGATGGATGTTGGACCTGTCAGTCACTATTAAATGTGATGTGTGGTTGCAGCTGCTGTCTCTGAGGCACTTTAAAACTTGGAGCCAGAAACTGGAAGGCTCTAGCAGAAAAATGGTCACTCTGTGCTTTGATACCACCTCCCTGAGGCTGTTGTACGCTGCTAAATGCAGAGTGTGGTGCTGGAAGCACCTTCAGCCTGTCGTAGTGTGAACGTCCTTATACTCGCTGCAAGCCAAAGGTTTCTTCTGAAGAGGCGGTGGGATGGTGTGTGTCTTCTTATGTTCCCCTGGGGATAACCTGGTTCCCTGTGGGGGCTTTGGCCCTGATCCAGGTCATGGCACGTTGCCCTGCTGCTGCTTAATGTTTTTGCTCTCCCACAGGGTGTCCCAGAGAGCGAGAGGAGGAGTACGAAGGCAGAAAGCGCCTGGCTCTTCCGCATGTGGTACAACTTCGATCACAAGTATCCTTGAATGGTGGTTGGTGCATGCCATGCCAAATCCATCTGCCTGACCAACTCTGTTGACGTGGAGCATGACTCGCTCCCTGCTTAGCAGAGGAGCCAGCATTTGCTTTCCCATCACACTACTGACTTTTGATTTGCACCTCCTCGTGTCTGAGGCTGTGAGAAATGACCATTTCCACCCGCCATTAACTGTGAATGCAGCAGTAGCTCAGTTCAAAGCTGGGCTCTCCAAGGCTGGAAGCCCAGGGGTCCTTGATTCCTGTGGCAGGCGGGCAGGAAGGGCAGGGGGTCTTCTCATTCGTAGCCCATTTGCTAGATCCGTGCCTCTCCTCCCTTGGAAATGCTTTGCCATGAATTAGTGGAGGAGCGATGTGCCAGGCATAGGATGATGGGACAAGTGATGCTGCTAAGCCTTTTGTTACCATGACTGTGTTCTGGTCCACTCATGTCCCGCCGTCTTTGGTGGCATTCATGTTGCTCATCACTGTAATTTTTATGCTTCCAGGGACTTGTGTTTCTTTCCTTCCTGTGATTTCCTCAAGACACCAAGTCCCTTGCCACTGCCTCTGCATCCCACCCCTTGACTTACCGACATCGCCCTATTCCTCTTTCTTCCTTAACCCTCTCTGTAGCTATCTAAAGCCTCTGCTGACGCACAGCGGTCCTCCTTTGACGACCACGCTCCCAGGGTGCTGTGGGCCTATTGCCCGGTGCCTGACGAGTCCTCAGGCGTATGAAGTGAGTCCATCGGTGTCCTTTCTGTTGCGGTGTCGGTGGAGAGTGATGTGTTTACATTTCTGCATAGCTTTTGGATGCTGCTCTGCAGCGTTGAGCTGGGAGCCTGGGGGGAGGTCAGATACTGGGGCTGATGGGTGAGCTAATTCTCATGAGCATTTTGCTTTTCCACCTGACTGTTTGGTCATGAAGGGACTCATGGTGTATTCCTGCGGTTCCTCAGTGAAGCTGTCACGGGGAAGCTGTCACGGGTGTCCTTCCCCAGGCCCAGCTGGGAGGACAGGCAATTTCCCCATCCCCTGCTTTCTTCCAGCCTTGCAGCTGAACTGTTCCTGCAACCCCTTCAGCTGCATCACTCGCAGCTGAAAAGGTTGCCAGCATCTGAACCAGGACTGATTTTTCTCCTGAAATGGTAAAGAGCCCTTGTTTGAGCAGCCCAGAGGGGCATGGAGGTGGCAAGCAGCTTTGGAGAGCCTGTAGGCAGTGACCTCTTCCACCATCACTGCAGAGCCTGTGTGCACCCGTGCTCCTAGAGGAGCTGGGTTTGCTGGTCAGGTTTGGCCTCCCATGGCTCTGCAGGTGGCTGGTGCCGGCACAGCTCTCCGGCAGGACCGCAGCACTCGGGGCATTGCCATGCTGGGAGCCCCTCGCAGCGGCAGCTCTCCGTGGCAGTTTTCTTGCCCTGCCCACAGAGTATCAGCATCAAGCTCCCTGCGCAAAACAGAGATGGCTCTGATGGATTGGTGATGCAATTCCTGTGGTCATGGGTATTTTAGTGCAGTCAAGGCCACTCAGAACTGCATTCCCCATTATCTGGCTACGGCATCAGAAAGAAGAGCCGAGAGCGCCCTTTTAGGCAGTCTGTAGAGAAGTTAGTGTGTTGTGCGTGTCCCCTGGGCTCAGAGGTGTGTGTGTGGCACATCTGGTTATGGTCGTGGTGCAGGAGAGTCTGTGATTTGGTGCCTCTATCTGCTTGTTCACTGCCACTGTGCGATTTCAAACATGGCTATCAGGAAGAGTTACACAGCACTTTCCTCCTGTTTGTTGTCCAGAATCAAGAGCAGCTGAAGGATGATGATTCTGACCTCATTTTGAACGATGGGGACATCAGCCTGACCTACGGGGATTCCACCGTCAACACCGACTCTGTCGCATCCAGTGGCACGTCACGGCGGTTCGTGGGAAACAACTCTGAAGATGCACTTGATCGGGAGCTTGCTTTTGGGGACCATGAACTCGTAATCCGGGGAACGCGCCTGGTCCTTCCCATGGACGATTCGGAGCCACCGTCAAACATCCTGGATAACGCAAGACATGGTCCAGCATAAGGTTGCTTGGTTTAATTGACAGTAATATTTGCATACATGATCAAGAAATATGTACTACCTAAAGTCTAATGCATGTCTCAAAATGTCTAAGCTGTATAAATATTATTTATATGGTGTCAGAAGAATATAAATATTCTCTGCCAAGCACTTGTAAAGAACAAGCTGCAAATTTAAGTTAAAAACTGTGTTGACTGCACTGTGTAGGGTGGAACTGTTTTAGCGTAAGAGTCTTTTGCACACAGTGAGCTTCTTTAATGTGTGATTTGACGAAGGGTTTAGTTCCCAGCAGGGTAAGTAAAGGAGCTGACTCCCTGTTCATCCTTTGAGCCTGGGAGAGGAGGGTAGGGAGGTGCTGGCGAGCAGTGGAAATCGCTTTCTATTCAGATGAGGATTGGTTTGGGGTTTTTTTTGGTTTGTTTGTTTGTTTGTTTTTGTCTCTGATCTTCGGATAGCCACATTTGAAAAATCTGCCCACAGACCAGGCAGCGGCCGGCGATAAACATGTTCGCTTTGTGGGAACCTGAGCTGGGACCTGGAGACTTGCTGCTTTACAGTGACCCTCTGCCCAAGCCCCGCTGTAGCGGGCTAATGGCAGGCACCGGCCAAAGCTGATAGCAAGGACCGCATGTGTCTGGCTGCTCGGATGGGAGCAGGAGAGAGGGATGGTTTGTGTCTGTAGTCATGTTTAGAAGGAGGTAATCCCACAGAAGATACACCAGGCATGCACAGATTTTAGGGCTGAGTCCATCTTTCAGTTGTGGCTCAAGCAGTTTTCTAGAACCAGCCATCAAATCCTCAGCTGGCAACTAAATTTCACGTTTGAAAAGCGACCGTGTCTTCGTGCGAGCGAATCCCTTCCCTGCAGTCACAGGCGTAGCTGAGATGTGCAGAGCTACCACAGTTGCACATGGGGCCGTGGAGTCCGGCCAACCTCGAACACAAGCTTTACGGCTACAGATTGACACGATACCTCCGGACCTCTCCAGAGGTATTGAGCACCTAGGTGGTACTGAAGGGGAGTTGTCCGTCCGTCCTCCTGTATAGTCGAAAATTAATTGCACTTTGTTTAATAACTCCTTAGCATGCTGTGTGTCCGTAATCCGCACCCGATCTCTCTTGTATCTCTTACCATTTAATGATAAATGTTTGCAAGTTGATTTTTATTTTTTTTTTAAATTTTAATTTTTGTTTTCCAAGGAAGAGCACGGAACAATTTGCGATTTCACACTAGTGTTAAAGGATTTACTCTGTAGTTATGGGAATGGCTAAAGTTGCAGTGAAATTGTTAACCCTGCCATCCTTCTTTTTCTCCTGAAAAGGGAGAATCACAGAAACTTACTGTCAGTAATTTTATTGTCTATTTTAGCTACAGTTTTGCTATACAAACCTTTCAGGGTTACCGGTGTACTACAGGCCTGTTCTGGAGTTAACCCTCTTCAGAGGGCTTAAACAGAGGTGTTTAAAAAGAGAATATAAGAAGAAGAGCCAGGTGAGTCCGAGCATTCGCAGCTCCCGTTAGCTTTCCTTGGAACAAACTCTGCATCTCTCGGGATCCGACCCTGAGACCTCAGAGCAGTTTTCCCGCGGCTGTTTTCCCCAGCACCACCTGAGAGTTGGAGGAGACTGGGAAATACTGAAATTTTGAGTGCATGTGTATAGTTGAGAAAATAAATTTAAACTTTCTTTTCTTTTTCATTTTCTCAGGTCTAAGTAACATTGCCTTAAATTTACGGATGTGAAACTAATTATTTGGGCAATTTATCCCCAAGAAAATGCTTTCTTTTTCCTCCTGAACAAAATGTGTAAGTTGCCATAGGACTCCTCTAGAAGGGGGGTAACGCTCTGTTTATATTTAGATAGGGCATCTTCCTTGCACCGGTAAATGGCAGTCTCGCTGTTAACGTAGCTGTTGCATTAGCGCTAGCCTCTTTGTTTCCTGCTATGCAGGAATTCCATAAAGTGTGCATTTTATATGATGTCTGTAAGTTAACTTCATGTGTTTAAAAAAAAAAAAAAACAACCCAAAAACAAAAAAGGAAAAAAAAAAAAGTAGGTACCTGTTGACTTTAGGTTTACTGCATCACTTCTACATCCTGTTTTTTGTTTGTTTTGCCTTTTTGAAGAGGTATGATAAATAACTACCTCTTGTTTTTTCCTGTATAATCTCGCTATGAATTCAATTTACAAAACTGGCATTGGTGCAGCCAGAGGTGCAGAATGGTTCTGCCCCCCAAAAGCCCATGGTCCCGTCGCCAGGCCCCGTGCACCGGCACAGCGCCAGGGCAGCACAGGTCTCCCTCCCAGGCAGTCTCCAGCTGAGGTGGAAATTTGCAGCCAAGCACTCCGAGATGGCCACGGCGTAACGTTTTACTGTAGCCTTCCTCTCTTTCTCTAACACTTCGACTTCAGTAATTTACCCACTCTCTTTAAGCCTGCCAACACATTACCATAAACCCCAACCTTTGAAGCCAGTGATAGTTCGGTTAGTACGTTAAAGAAAAAAAAAAGTTTAAAAATTATGATTTTAGGGGTTCCCTGTGAACTGTTATGATCCATATATAATATAACCAGGACTGTTTTGAATAGTCTTGGTGAATGAACGTATCTAAGCTGAAATTCAGGAGTGATTTAATAAATGACTCCGATTCATCCTCAGCTGATTATTTTCTTTGTCCTGCTGCAGCAGAGAATACGTGAGTGCCTGGTTTTCAGATGCAGAGCCCTGATGGCTTGGGTGCTGCAGATGAAGTTAAGGGTACCGTGGAGAATCAGGCCCCAAGACGTTTTGCCAAACAGATAAGACAGCCCCGAGGAGGCAGTTTACAGCTCCCACAAAGATTTAGAGAAGGTGCCCTTCTTCTGTAAATTGAATTTTCATGGGTTTTGCACATGAAAAAGCATTGTAGGTAAAGTTATGATTTCTACTAGTACTGTCGATTTGTGTGGTAATGGCATTAACTCTGTAGTTGTGGTGTTTGTGCAGCTGATCTGTGATAGCTGATGATCACTATTGGACCTTCTGTTTACACTGACTAAATCCTTTACTGTTGAGTTGTACTGTGAAAGAAGGATTATGGGCCTATAAAAGATTTTTTTTGTTTTGTTTTTTTTTTGTTTCCTGGAATTGTGTGTACCGTTTCATTAATTCACACGGAAATAAATCTGTAGCAAAGTGACGATGTGCCACTTGACCTTCTCAGACTAGTTTGTTCACAGCCTTTGGCCAACGGGTAAGGCGGCAGCCATGGAAGCTGAACCCCGTGGGCTGGAGGGGCCGTCCTCCCGTGCAGGAGCAGGCACTGGGGAGCGGAGAGACGCTGATGTCTGCTAAAAGCCGCTGCAGCTCCCAGGCTCCTCCGTGAACAGCAAAATCCATCTGGGATAGCGCTGCTTACTTACCTGTGTCCTGGGGCGGTGGGTGGACCTGTGCAAGAGGCATCACTGTGGGGTGTTTGCAAAACTGAGGCTCCTGAGCTTTTGTGGGCTTTTATGTCCCGTGTTTTTGTTGAATTTGCAGTTGGGCTTGTGGCAGCTCCTCTGCCATCCTTCGGAGGTGATTCTGCTCTCCATCTCCTGTCTGTACCCTTTTTTGGGTGCTATGTGCTGTTGGAGCAGCTGAAGAGGTTTGCTGTTCAAATGCTTTACAATCCTTCAACATAGAGGGCATCTCAGAAACTTCAGGAATCTAGTTTTGAGCATTGATTCACAAAGGACAATCTTCACCTTTTGAACGGTATAAAAATAATTCTTCATAGGTCTATATTGCTGTGGGTGGGTAGCCCCTGAAACCTAGTTAAGCACACTTGTCTCCCACCCATAGCAGCGGCCAGCCAGGGGGATGTCTGTTCTGCTTTCCAAAGGGACTGCAGTCCTCGCGTGGGGTGGCGAGGTCTGAGCTCTCCCACTGGGCTTTGCCGAAGCATTGACGGCAGCTCACAAGCACTGCGAGTCTGCCAGCGAGAAGGGCTTGTCCAGTGTCAGTGCTGGTCATGGGTGGCCTGTGCTACTGGAAGTCACCGGAGCGGGACAGGAGACAACAGTGTTTATTTTCTTACTATGAAACGATGCTAATTCCACAATACGCTCTTGGACCTCAAAAACTTGACCATCAGAATAAACACCACTAATCCTGCTGTATGCATGCCATCCAGCCCAGGCTTGGGTTGTACTTGGGCACGTAACTAAAACAAACAAGGATGTAGTGTAGCAATTGAACAAACGCCTTCTGGCAGCTCTTTACCCTCGTGAACCCTCAGAAGTGCAGCGCACCCCTTACAAATGAACTGTTTTATTGAAACGTGGTATGATTCAGGCCCTTGGGCTCACCACTGGTGAGGGCTATCTCCAGTGCCCAAAACGTAGCTGGGACCAGCCAGTGTGTGTCCACCTTCCCCAATGCATGTGGCTGCAGGCAGGCATCCTCTGGGACGGGCTGGCTGGGCTGTGAACTGGCATGTCATTTCAGCCATGCAAAAAGATTTTGGATAGGTGCTGTCCAGAGGCGCTGGAAGGAGGGATGAGGCAGCTCTCCATAGTCTGGGGAGGGGGACTTGCACCGCAGGTAGGTGCATCGAGCCACTGCTTGCTGAATAGTCCCCATTTTATTCAGTTCAATTTGAGCTGATGAGGGACAGCTTTCAGTCAAGCTATCGTACCACCTGGCCATGTTCGTGTGGGGATCAGTAAAGTGCTGGGAAATGGGCCAACACCGGGAATCTACAGCCTCAAAAGAATCACAGGGCTGTTTTTAGAGCAATCCTGTATTCTCATGCCCAAGGCACAGACAGTCCTGCACACTTGGTGCTCTGTCTCCATGTCACACTGGGGGAGCCTTTATGTGAAGTAAAATTTAAAAAAAAGCAAGCTTTTGTTTCTTCTTCCTTATCTCATCATGGCCTGCAGGATCTCTTGTCCTTGCTGGGTCCTCTAGATGGCAATATTGGAAAGGACAGTAATTGTCCATCACTGCTGTGTCCCTGCAGGTCCAGGCAGTGCAGGGGCTGCCAGCCCACCCCTGCTCCAGAGACTCTCTCCATCCCCTGCCATGTTCACCATGCCTTATACAGCATCCAGCTTGAGTATCTGCAGAAAGGAGGAGAGACCCCATTGCAACACTGACTGCTCTGACACCCTGAGCCCCTTTGCAGAAGCCACCACCTTCTCAAAAGAGGTGCTTGGCTTAGCAATGGCCTCATTGCTGCCTTTGCACTGAAGAAAGGGAGGAATTTGCTAACACAGCCTGGATCTGGTTGTCTCAGTGGGATACCTGTGGGTAGGCATCAACACCCAGGAGTCTGGAGGTGGTTGAGGTGACTTTGTGCTCGCAGAGTGTACATCTACCCTGCATCTTGCTTTCCTCTTTAAGGCCAGCTGCTTGTTGACATATTTTTTCCCCTGTTAGGCTTTTAGAATCAGGAGTTTAATGCTAGGGGTCACAAGCTGGTTGCAGGATCGGTTTTAGCCCCTCAGAGATGAGGTGCAGCCCTTGCTGGAGCTGCCGACAAGTATCAGAGCTGCTTCAAACCCCTCACACAGCATTGAGCCTGCAAGGGCACCTTTCTCCATGGTGCTTCTCCTTCCAGGCTCCCCAGCTCTCACAGGTAGGACATCACCCGGGCTTTAAGCCATTCCTAGCACTAGAAGTTACTGTCATCTGCAGCCAATTTGTGGTCATGATGGCCGTTTGCCCTGTTGCAAGAGGACTTTTCTCTCTGCTTGGCTCCTGCTTGTCATAGCCCTGAAACAGTGTTTGTCATAAGATGTGGGGAGGAAATATCTTGGAGGATATTTCTGAAATATTTCAGAAATTTTCTGGAGGAAATATCTTGGTGAGATTAAGAGAGGAGGTGGGGGTGGAAGTGCCTCTTGGATGCTAGTGGGCCCAAATATATTCTTATAATACTAAACTGCAAAAAGTCTTTTGGCCATGTGTCTGTGATTGGAGAATAATTGGAAGACAAGACAAGTAGAAGGGAAATGAAGAAACGGTGTCCTTGCTGACAGTCATAACAAAATCTGCCAAGCGGATGAGAGAACCCAGAGGCCGTGAGAGTATTTGTATGCTCTCTGCGTCCAGTGCAAGCGTAGCAACCCTGCCCAGTGCAAACACCGTGTGTGCCCACCGCTTTCCATCTCCTCTGCTCTCTGCTGAGCTGGGAGCGATGTGGGTGTTACTTAATATAAAGGCATTTACAACTCAGCTGGTGCCTTCAACCATCCTGACATCAGAAGCTGTTTTGCACCTTGCTGGCAGGAGCAGCACTGGGGACAGCCTGGCTGCTGGTGCCCTGATCTCTCTATTGTTATAATTTGCCTTAAGGGAGAGCAGCACAGCAGTGCAGTGAGCCTCATGTCCCTGAAGGCTCCTGGCCCTGGATCAGGCCCGATAACAAGCAAGGCAAAGTCTTGGTGGGTCGGCTGCTGCAGAGGTGAGATGTCAGGGGTGAGGCTATGACTGGAGAGCCCAAAGCTGGGGAAAGCAGAATTCAAGACTGCCACTGCTTGGCATTTCAGGATGGTACCAAAGGTGTGCAAAGGTCTGCTCTCTGACTGGAGTTTGGGAACCAGGAGCTCTGGCGCATGTTACTTTGGGACGTGCAACCCTCGCACAGGCCGTCTTGATCCTCTCCCTTACTCCTGTCCTTACAGTCCATGCTGGGCACTCAGAGCCTGGGTCAGAGGCTACAAGATCCCTTAATGACTCCAGGAGACTCTGTTAGGTTCAGGACTCTGGGGTAGCAGAGCCTTGAATTTGTTGTCTAATATTTAGACATGTGTCTACACAAAAGGATTTGTGTAGATTTGTCTTTATTAATTGGTCTTTCATAGGAAATTCCACCAGCTGTCCTCCAGTGAGGGGTGCCAGTGATGCTCCAGCCCCAAGGAGTCCTTATATGGTTGCAATCTCCTAACCCTGCATGTTTCGCAGAATAGTGCGGTCATAGCTACTTTTAAGGATATGTGTGAACATTGCTCCCTTTCCTGTATGCATAAGCTCCCAGGAACGTGGACAAAGATAAAAAGTGTCTAAATGAAAGCTGTCAGCTTTATGCAGCATGTCAGCTCTTCTACCTGCAGCAGCAAGGTTGGTTATTTTAGCCGACCCACATGGGCACCGCACTGAGCTGGGAAGGCACCACGGTGCAAAGAATGCTTTGTGAACAAGAAAATACCAACCGGCCGAGCACCAAAGCATTTTGCAATGTAAATGTGCCTAGCTGAGAAAGCAGCAGAAATATTTTCCCTTGCCCTTTCTCCTCCTATAAGCAATGCTAAACTACAGCCAAGAGCTGCAGGTACCCAGCAGCTATCCCTGAGCCCTTTTTGTTTGTAAGGGACTTCTGTGATCCTGCATCCTGCCTGATCCTTCTGCCAGGGACATCTTTCTCCTCCTCCTCCTTCTCCTCCCTGTTTCTGTGGCCTGGTGTCCACTGCCCATGGCTAGCTCCTGCTCTGTTCATTCTCCAAATGCAGCAAGAGGAGCAGTTGTTCACCTTCAGTGTTGGTGACAGTAAATGTTCCACAACCCACTGACCTCCTCCTCTCCCCCATGCTAGCTACAGCCCCTTTGCCTGAATTAGGATGGGCTAATCACAGAAAATCAGAGAGGGGGGGCACGGTAGGCATGTTCTGCACCTGCATCCCATCTACAGCAAAATGCACTTTTTCTGCTTAGCAGCCCCATGGGCATAACCCTAAAGACAGCTAAAGGCACTATGTCTCCCACATCCTCACAGCATCCTCATTCTCTGCAGCACCTTGAAGTGTCTCCTCTGCACCCTTTGATGATGGAAGGCTAAATCTGCTCTTCTGTGATACGACTTGGTCCTAAAACTCCCAGCAGTACAAGAGGAAGGGGACCAACACATGCAGCATTGCTTGCTTTTCCCTTTTCCCAGGCAGTTAATATTAACCACTGGTGCTTTTGGATCCATTGTGTGAACTCTCCCAGCCTCTGAAGATTTTGAGATCTGCAATAGGAGAGAATTGGTAATGCCTCTGGATCTCAGTGGCAGAAGGGCCAGATTTAATACAAACTTCTCTTCACCAGATACTCCGCCATGTTTTTTTAGCTTGGGAATAGGCATGAACGTCCTAAAGCTATTTAGCTAAATTATGTCTGGTTGAGTGGTCTGATGTCACTATTTGCATTGGTGTCCATTTTTCAAGGTGCAAAATCAAGGATTCCTCTGATGAGGCAGGTCAAGTGATACAATGCTGCAAATGCACAAGGTATGTCAGGGTTATGTTTTCCACCCTGGGACTTCAGAGCTCTGCCCGCTGTTTACATAAGAATGCCCAAATTGTTACCAAAGGCAAATGAATTTCCCTCATGACTTTGTTTCTGCTCTGCATGGGCTGGTGCACCGGCTGGAGCTTTGTTGCTGAGATATTTGCTGTCGATAAAATGCCTTAGCTCTGGGTCAGATGCCTTAAAGGGCTGAATGCTATTGTCCCTCTAAAGAGACGCCAGCGCTGTTTGGCACAGTTTCATGCCTAAACTCAGCTCCCATCAGCGACTTGTTGCTTCAGCTGGAATCTGTCTCTGCTCCGATGACAGAGCTGATAATAGACTGATGGCACTCGTGACAAGGGTGTAAGGGTTGAGTAAAAAATTCCCTGGAAAAAATGGATCATCCTGGCTTTACAGATATTTAATTTGAGATTCCATAGCCAGCATTGTGCCTCAGCAATGCTCGCAAGACTGAATTTCGTCGCCCTAAGGAGGAGAGCCCAGCCGGGGGTCAGGCAGTCGCGCCCGGATGGCAGTGGAGCAGTTGTGTTCGCAGCAGCACAGAGCCGGCTGGGCTGCAAGGCTCTGCTGGTCTGGGGA
The DNA here is from genome assembly GCA_013400535.1 of Scopus umbretta. NCBI lineage: Eukaryota > Metazoa > Chordata > Aves > Pelecaniformes > Scopidae > Scopus > Scopus umbretta. Next base: position 31,496 of record VZTL01000911.1, read on the forward strand.
GTGGTGGGCAAATCTATTGCTGCAGACACACCAAAATCGGAGCGGGATGCGCTGGCACCTCCGGCTGGGAAGAGGAGCATCCGTTGGCCTCCCTGGGAGTGGACCTGACCCAGGACACTGAGATGGTGGGGATTACGGTCTGGCTGAGGGTCCTGGACCACAATAAGCAGGACAGTTAATACCTGGACTTCTGTGGCTGGCCGTGCTCCTGATGCAGCGTAACGAATAAAGCTGTGGCACAGCGTGTAAATATTTATAGCCCAGTTACCAGGTTTCGCGTTCGGCCGGTCCCTCTTGGCTCCTACCACTTGATGTTTGTGGCTCCGAGTTGCCAAGGACACTCGCAGGGTTGCTCCAGGCGCAGAAACCTCTCTGAAGGGAGCCAGGGGCATTGCCGCGGCACTTCTCCGAGGCAGCGGGGCCAGCCCGGCAGCACCCAGGGCACCGGCCAACTCGTTTCAGCAGTGAGAGCTGGGTCTGGCGGCAGTGCCACGTCACAGCAGCACCCCCTGCACCCACCCAGCACCTGCGTCCCAGCCAGCAGCGCTGGGACACGAGGCACGGATGAGCCCCCAAAAGTCAGTCTAGCAGCGTTTTGCACTGACCAGCTCAGGTGTGCGTGAGGGAGGCGGGCAGTGAACGCGCAGCGCCCAGAGCCCGATTCCTCCTGGGGGACAGCCCTGTCACCCCTCGCTGTAGTGTGTTGCTCTCCTGAGAGAGGCTCCTTCATCAAAATCTAAACAGCCTCAGCATAACTCTGACATTCTTCCTCAGATCCCGAGTCTTTAATGTCAAATATTTTTCCCCGCTGTTAGTTCAGTTCCTTCTTCTGTTCCCAACCCTCGCTTGAGCTGCTGAGGGGAAAAAAAAAATCATGATATGTTTTTGCTGAAGATATTTATTTCAGTTTGGAAGTGGCAGGAAGACAGCTTCTCTATATCCATGCATATATCTGAGGTCTTTCTCTTGGGTCTCTTTCAGCTTTCCTTTCAAACCATCTTTAAATCACACTTCTTCAGCAGAATTCAGCAAAGAAGTGAGCTCTCTCATTTTCACATAAGAGATGATACCCAGAAAACTTGGTTTAAAGCAATGCTCCCTTTGTGCCACCTGAACTAAATCAGTTGAAAAACCCATCTCAACTGGAAGGAGAGAAAAGTCCAGCACAGACCTTCATGGCCGGGTATCATGTCTAAAATCTTTTGGTAGAGAAAGCTGCCTGACAGCTATTTACTGCAGCTCCTTCAGCACACTGAGCTCAGGAAATTGCATTCATAATTTCCTTAGTGCCAAATGGTTTGTAATTTTCCCATGACTATTCCTTTTTTTTTTGTTGTTTGTGAAACAAAGCCTTTGAAAAGCATACACAGATTTACTTTTTGTCTAACTATGAAGCTAACATGAAGCATATATTTTAAGGGGATACTGTTCACTTGATTTGTTTGGCACAGGGAATAAAAACCCCCAACCTTATTTGTGACTAAGCCTTCCATAAATAGCCTTATAATTTTAATACAATCTTTTTTAGCAATAGGAAAATTGATCTGACAGGGAAAGTAAAAATGCTTGTATAGCCAGTGCTGTCGGACACAAGGAAAAAGCAGGAAAAGCAGAAAGGTATGACCTGGCTTTTCTGTATTTTCACCAGCGTAAGCCTGAGTAGTAAGTATGATTCCCAGCTCATTTATATGCAAGAAAAAGACCTGACTCTCATTTAGCCAGAGGCGCTTGGGTCTGGTGAGCTGGGCTGGAGTGCAGCTCCAGCCCCTGGGACAGATCACATCCATGTCCTTGGACAAGCGGCCTCTTTCTCTACTTTGCCCCTGGTGTAGCCATGGGCATGTGGGTGGTTTAGGTTGGTACCTTGGAGCAGATCAAATTTAAGCCTCTGCATAGCTTCAGCTGCCATTAACTATCTCACTAAATAAGACTTTCACTGGCATTAATTATGAGTCACACAAAATCACTATGCAAAGAGCCAGCAGAACATTTATTAAGGCTCCCAGCTTGAGGCTTTGCATTCAAAGAGACGTGGACACACTGACAGCAGGCGGCAGAGAGGCCTGGGGTGCAACGCTTGTGTCCTGTCCCGCGTCTGAGCAGAGCAGACTGGAAAAGGTTGTGGCAGCAAAGGAGGTTTGTGGGAGTCCCTTGCAGTGATGCCATGTCTCCAGCTCTGCTTTTTGAACCTGAATCTTCTCCACGGGGTGCTTTTATGTCTGAAAGCTTGTCCTCTTTCTATCTGTCTCTTGTAGCAAAGCCTGCATTTTAAACAGAAGCCAAGCCGCTCACGTGCCTTTGATAACATGCCTCCCTAGGAAACATGTGGGAAGCAAAAAGTGCTATTATGTTGTTTTGTACACACAGGAAGCAAGGCATGGTGAGACAAGGTGAACCCCGCCAGTTTGGCGATGTAGACAGGGCGAAGGCAGCCACAAACTAGCTAAGCGAGGGGCTGCAGGCACTGAGCACAACTGCTCCTTTCCGGAGTATGTCCATCGCGTAGCCAGCAGCCCTGGAGCCAGGCAGGTAGCGCCTGAGGGACTGATGTTATGTGACAGCCAAAGTCAAGCAAGAGGTTTGTACTAGGATGAGGAATTTAATTTTGGTCCCCTGAGCTGCAGGCAAATGCTGTAAGTCCCAACCCCTGCTGTGCCTATCGCTTCTCATGTTCATTGCAATGATCTAATCCAGTTGTGTATGCTTCTTCATGGTCCTCAGCTTTCTA
>VZTL01000928.1:1266-23157 GCA_013400535.1 Scopus umbretta
CCCCCCCCTTCCTGTTCCAAGTGGATATCTGTGAAGATTTATTTCCTATGTAGATACAATGGTAATTTAGGATGATAAATCTCTCAGAGACAACTCTCTGCAGACTTAGTGAAAATGTATGCCTGAAGCTAATTTTCTCCAACAGTCTGGCTTTTCCTTTTCCAGTTATATTGGCTTCTGAATAGTCCAGTCCTTTGTTTTCTGGTGAACGCAATAGGGATTTTACTTTTCAGAAAAGACACAGGGTCTTATTTGTCAGGGATATCCATGAAAATGGTTCTGTCAAGGGATTCCTGTAAGTATCCATGTAGATGGGAGAACGTTTCCATTTAATCTCTTCTTTCTATCATAACTGTAATGAAATTTTAACATACAGTTTTTTGAAATAAGTTTGAAAGAGAACCAAACAACCCAGATCTATCCTTGTCTCCCAGGCCAGAATGAGCTGTATCTAAACCAGTCTTGTCATCTTTATTTAACCAGCTCTTAAGAATTTTTAACATCATAGATGCTATCATCTCTTTAGACAATGTACTCCAAAAATTACAGTTAATATCTTTTTTTCTGGCTCATTATTTCTTGCCTTACATTTTTGAGAATGGATGATTCCATTTTGCTTTGTAATGTCCTTTTCTGGATCTCTACTGGTTTTTACTGCCCTGTCCCACAGTCTTTTCAATAAATTTACATCTTCAAGTGTGGGGCCACAGCTGGACACAATTTTCCATTTGTGGTTGTATCAGCTCAGAGGAGAGGACAGATTACCCAAGTGCCTTTTAGAAGATGTTTTTTATACATATTGTTTGCTTTTTTGCCACAACATGACGTACTTCAGTCATAGTGAGTATTCCTTAAATGAATATAGAACTTCACCCTTGTTCTTACAAAGTTGTATCCTACTTTTTAAGGCCATTATTTAATCCAATTAATTTTGAAGTCTAATCCAAAGTGCCTGAAGTGTGGTTTAGCTGCATGTCATCTGTACATTTACTACAAGCACACTTTATTCCATCTTCAAGTCATTAGTGAAATACAAATTAGTGCTAAACATAGGACAGACCCCCATGGAACCCCAATGCATTCATCCAAGATAAGAAGAAATCACTAAATAGCTCTGTCTCAGTTAAGTTTCACTAATATTATTTGCCTGTTTTCCATCACATGCCGTAAGTATTTGCTAAAATCTTAGCTGTTGTAAGTTATGAAATTAAGAACTCAGACCCAGAAAAAAGGGAGATGTGTCAATTCATAACAACAAAGATCAGTATATTTTAGACTTAATTTTGCTCCACCTTAAGCCAAGGACAAAAATTATACTAATTTCATTTAAATGAAACTTGGGCCTCTTTATGAGAGGTGAGCTGATCTACATTTAATTATATTGGTTGTAACTTAGAAGCATATTCAGCTTGTTTATTGGTTTACAAGTGTACTTTTTCTCCTGCCGTTCCCCTCCACTTCCTTCTTTTCCCCTATTGGCCTACAATGGAATAAGTGAATCTGTTAGCAAAATACCAGAATAACTGAAAAGTAAGTGGTATAAAAAAAGAGCCATCTTATATGACTTAAGCTGTATTAGTTTTGGAGGAGAAATGAGGTCTGGTCTGTTCCAAGCAAATACAATCAAAATCTAAACTCTACCTATGAATATAGTCCCCTATTTAATATCATGAGTATCTAAACTACTTTATGGGTGTTCACTATTTAGTATCTGCCTTTTAACTAATTTCAGCTGTATGTTCCATTTGGCTCTTGCTACCTTTTTTTTTTAAATAGGACATCAGACAGTCCAGCTGAGTAACTCAGCATTGTGAGAGAACTCAACATTGTTCACATAGTTTCTCAAACAAGACTGCAGTGAGCTCTGTTAAAAATAACATTTACCATGGCATGGTGCAAAAATCTCATAGTGGAAAACACTCTAAGCAAGGAAATACTGTGGTAAAATCAATAACCCGGAACACTATTATGCTTTTTAATGGCACCCACTGTTTGAGCAGGGAACATGTAGAGATATTTCCGTATTTCTTATGTCCTATTCATGACTACTGGAATCAAATTACATTTAGGCCTGCAACAAAGACATAGATTTATATCCTAGACTCCAAGCTCCTCTGAAGCAAAACTTGTCTGGGGTCTGGAATCTGACCCCAAATGCACCGAACTCAGGTAAGATTTTCCCTTTTCTTCAACCTGCTCTGAGACAAATCTGAAGGGGACAGCATCCAGTGCAAGGAAAGTGGGCAGCATGGTTTGTGCAAACGCAGCTAGCTTTGGATCCTGCATGCTGCTGCTCTTTGGGACATGAAGGGGGAGAGAGCTGGGTGTCCTTGGCCAGGCATGGGGTGTAGAGGGGAACAGGGCACCGAAGATGACCAATGGAGGTGTGGAACCCCACTCCCTGGAGGACGTGTCCTATGCCAGTTGAAGCAGGGAGTGTTTTAGCCTGGGGGAGGAATACACTGAACCCATTAAACATTCTCCCAAGCTGCAGGTGGACATGGAGAACTGGCACATCCCACCTTTGGTGACTCATGGCAAACCACCCACCAGCTGGAAGGTGCGGAATCAGAAGGGTCCCTGTCCTGGCACACTGGGCTGTGGCAGTCAGGAGCACAATGCAGTCACAGTTTGGATGGCAGCTCCTCTTAGTGCTTCACAGCCATTCTGTTTGGGCCTGCACAGAGACAGATGCTAATAGTGCTGAAGTTAAACTATGAAGTCATTAATTTTTTAGATTTTGGAGAAGAAAACTGGTGTATGGGTATGACAGCTTTTAGACATTCTAAAAAAGAAGTTGGCTTTCAGTTTCGATGTATCACACTTTTGAACACAAAACTGGATGTACTACTTCTGTAAATATTAAGTTTTGGGGGATTTTTCTAGAAACACGTAAAAGAAGGATTCTGATTTTGCTTACTCCCTAAGTGGAAAATTGTTCCATATGATTAGCATGAGTCCCAGAGTACAAGACAAACCAAACTTTTGTCTATTAGAAGGGGAAGTGATTGAAACCAACATTTATGTGCTTTACTACTGCCTTGGCACTGTGATCTCTAGGAACTGAGGCCAGAATATGGAACATGAAATAAAAAAGTATTTGTCAACAGCAACAGTGTTTATATATCTATGTATGTGTATGTGTATATGGAATATCCTTATATATGTTTTATTCCTTGATTTTGTTGGTAACATTTTATAAGTACCATGAAGTACCTGTATATTTATAAATATTCCACCTTTATGTGCATGAGAAACTAAACATACTGTAATTGGATAACAATAATGAACCTTTGCATAGTTCAAATGTTTAGCATGTGGTCAAACAGTTTTGCATGCGGGCAGATAATGACCCCAATTACAAATAAACCTGCCTTTGACTTCAAGAAGATTACAGATTCATTATTGTGGAGACAATTTGGATATATATGTTTGTTGTATGCTTAAATGTATTTTGGAATCAGCATTTTAAACAACCAGTCAAGGGTGAGGAAAGGTGGAAAATAATAGCTGAAAAGGATCTGGTTGATTAAAATTTCCTCCTACTTGTTTTTTTTGTCTTTTTCATATTATATTATTTGTGAGCTGGCCTGAAGTACTTTATGCAATTCAGGGGCAAACAGCACCCCCCGCCTCCCCTTGTACAGTATTTAAATAATTGAATGCTGGCAGAGAGGACGGGTTTTGATGAGTCTGCATTTTGTATTGAAATCAAATATATTGTAAGCACAGGGAAACACAACTCAGTGCCCTAAGAAGGTCTGGTGTCATGGTCAACATTTGAAATTTGCATGAGAGGTTATTCAAACGAGAGACAGGAGACTTCCCTATTGTATTAGCATGGTAATGCAATTCTTTGTGTCTATTATCCTGATCCACACCAGTTCTGGTATGCACAGGGTCTGAGTTTTTACGAGCTATAGGCTTTTATGCAGAGATATTTTATTAACCTAATTAAAAGTTTTATAGAAGTAAATTATATTTATGTTTGCGTCTCCTATTTGCAATCATTAGGGAACCCAGACCACCCCCAGTGACTTCAGAGAGGGCTGGTCAGGTCCCATCTGTGTAAATCTTGTGAGTTGTCATAGACTCATTGCATTTGATTTACATGTGAAACCTGCGGACTGAGCACAAATGCTAACCAGACAGCTGATAAATAACACAATACCAAAGCAACACTATTGCATTTCTTTAACTCCTTTCTTACAGGGAGCTCCAAATGTTTTTCAGACCTTAATGAATTAACCTTCACAGTAAAAAGGTTCTCGTTATAATAATATCCACAACACCAAAATTCTAATGTTTATATACCCTATTATGTTTATCAATTTGATGTCTTGTAACTTTAATAACGGACTAAGACTCATTGCACAAGTTTTCTTGGATACAAACCCCAAAACTGGTCCTGTCCCAAATACCTCACAAACTAGAGGCCTGGCTGCTGATTTGCATCAATTAACAGAGGGAGTCCTCTAAACTTACTGCCCCTCTGCTGAGACATATCTGTGCAGATCTGATGCATGGGAAAACCAAACAAGCTGAAGTTACCCAGGAAGTGGCTTAAATCCACTGTGAGTTTGGTTTCAGGCAACTAGTTTCGTTTCTTATTTGCAACAGGCACGTATACATGCAGTTATCAAGTCTCAGCTCAGGGCTGTACCTCAGCTGCTTGTGGTTGGCCTGCTCATACCCTAAATCTTGTACTGCTTCAGATGATGAGGCTTAAAATGAGGTAGCAATTCCAGCTTTACAACCATAAAGGTTGTACAGATGGCTGACTGAATCAGGTGTCAAATCCAAGAATAAAGGTTCATTTCCCACTGTGTAGCTATAAGTGCTAGGAGACCTGTTGCACAGCCCAAAAGCAATTTAACATTGATATTTGGGAAGCAGGTCCCAGGTAATACAGAAATGGGTCAATGTTTGTGGTAAAACTCACTTGGCTCAGCTCTTTCTCGTCTGTGTAAAGGCCTGATTCACTGTCCAGTAATGCCAGGGGGAAGTCTTGCAGGATGTGTCTCCAGAAAGACGTTGGGCTCAGCTAAGATTTCTCTGAGACCAAGGAGGGAATAATGTACTTAGCGATGGCATAGAGGAGAGAAACCACAGAGCTGTAACAACCTGCTGCTTGCTGCGATGCAAACTAATGACAAACAGGCGCACAGATTTACACGACTGATAGCCATGGTCCTTCTGTCACTGTGCCTCTTCGTGCACCTCTGAGAGTCTCCAGACAAACCTGTCAGTATGACCTGTCTGTCTTCTTTATATCTTTTACTTTGGCTTGTCTAGCCCCACTGAACTGTATTAAAAATGACTTCAGTGGATACTGGATCAGGCCTTGGATTCTCTATAAAACAGTGTTATGCACCTAGGTTAAGCAGCTCCTAAGGGGGAAGAAACAGATGCCAGGAGTGTAACAGGAAGGAGCTTTTGAAGAAAAAGTTGTGAAACAGACCTATTAGCAACTGGTACTTACAGGGCTGAACGCCACCTTGATGGTGGGGTGACAGGAACAGCACATCGGGTGACATGAACCATGCACTGCACTGCTTGTTGTTCATGGGTGGGCAAGGGAAACACATGCCAAATTCATGTCTGTTTTGCAGCATGCGATGTGTATCTTGATATAGTTGCTGTTGATTATTTGGAAATATTTATTTTACAAAGAATACAAAACTTAACGGTTACTCTAGCTAATCTGGGAGCACAGTTTTGATGGTCACTGCTGCATAAAAGTCGCCTCTAGATAATGTTCTAAAAAATAACATTAAACCAACATGCAATATTATTATTATTATTACAGCAGTGTTTAATAACTGCAAAGTAAAGCAATCAGATTTGGGTAATGCCAGAATTAAAGTTGACTGTTTACCTTTAATTTAACCCACTTATTAATAATATTAATATTATTAATATTAATTACATAATTGCCTTTTAGTTTTCCTATAAGGAAAAGGGTTTATTCTGAACACAGGTTGAGTGGTGTTTACGGAATAAGCTGCTATTCCACAGTTTGTTTTATTTCCATTATTTGGTCCATGGAATTTTAATGTGCTTTGATCGATAGGATGTATTACAGCTGCATTTACCTTACAAAAACTTGCCAATTTTACCTGCAAGTGCTTTTTCATTTTGTTAAGGTATTTCCTGACTGTTTCTGTAATTAGGATGTGTGCAGAATGCATAATTCTGCAAACCCTATAGAGGTGGACCATAAACACCATAATAATTGTCATGCTTCTAATAGTACCCATTATGGTGCTGTCAACACCACATTAATCAACCGAAACCAAATTTTACCAGGTTTTATTTTCATCACTGTTGTTTCAAATGCAGCCTGGGCCATCAGTAAAGGCAGAACTTTTTACAGTCTTCCGGTTTCCTTGAGTTCTAATGTGAAGTTACATGGTGCTTTTCAGCCCATGTCCTAGGCTGTGCAGGCTCACATCCCAGGGTCCTGTTGCTTTGGCTCTAGAAGTGTGCTTCCACTGCGTTATAAGTGCAATGCAGAGTTACTGCATGATAGCAAAAGAATACCCATGTTATCACAGTCGGGGTTAAGTCTGATCAAATTAAATGCTGAGGAACAGGATGCCTCAGCCTAGCGGAGCTATGTGCTAACATGATAGCTCTGCCTGTGACCCTGACTCAACTCACCTGAGTGTCCCAAGGTAGTGTCACTACCTTTCCTTAAATACCATGTATCAACTAACAACACGACTGGCAATCTCAGTAAGGAAGGCAGGGCTGAGCAGACACTGACAGTCCTCACACAATGCAACTGAAATAAATGGTAGAGTTGTTCTCCAGGCTGTACTTTCATCATGGTTGTAGACCAGACCATGGTAGACTGTGGTACCTTTCAACAAAACAACTTATTTTGGTTTTGTTGCTAACTGAGTAGAAGATGACCTTCAGAATGAAAACAGAGCCATTCTCCCAGGCAAGAGAAAGGAAAGGGTAGATACTGACACCCTGTAGGGAAGATAAAACTTTTAACTGTAGTCCAGTACCTTAGGGAAATGCCTTTGATGGGAGAGATGCTGTATTCTGTGGATGCTTTCCCTTCCCCTCAATTTTCATACAAGGTGACATCCCAGACTGCACTTTCTAGGTTCCAAAGTTTTGGGCAATTATGAACCTTTACATACTCTTTTTTTTCTGCTGGAATGGAAAAATGGTGAGAAACAAGATGGAGACGTGGGGGGCAAAGGAACTTGTAGGCGCAAGATGAGTCAGGAATGCTCCGTTTTGGTGGCAACCTGTGGAGGATTGGGAGCAGTACAACATTTAATAAACCAGAGCTTCAGATGCTGACATTAAAAAAACAAACCAAAACAAAACAAACAACTTCTGGTACATAAAGCTATCCTGGGCTCCACAGATCACTAGGATGAAAGCATGGCTTAGGATCACCTAGGTTTTTCATCCATAAGGAAATTTCAGCCCTGCCATCAACAGAAAATAGCCCTTATGGAATAGAGCTATGTTAAATTAAAATATTTTTCAAAACATCAGGAGATTTAGAGAGTTTTGAATTTTTCTTTGCAAATTCCATACATCTGTACATCATTTTTCTGTGGAAAAAGGGAAAACTTGAGAAGAGAAAACTGGAATGCAGTCATTTAAAAAAAAATGAATCCACCATACATAAATGGTTGCATTGTTTGTGAGAATAGGTGACAACACATTCACCAAGAGCCGCTGGTGCTTCACTCCCAGGTCTTTCTGATTCACGGGTAATTTACATTCCTCTCACAGTGCTTTTCAATAAACAGCTAACTCTGATCTATAATATAGTCAGTTCTAACAAGCCAGATTTCAAAAGGTTTATCCATCTAGCTAAAATGAACCTCAGTCATCTTTGTGCACAAAACACCCACATAGGTTATTTGTCTTGGACTTGAGTGTTTGGCAAAAAGCCTGACTTAAGCCTTGAGCAGGAGAGCTTAGTGAAAAATGCTGCCATTCATTGCGGGGGGGGGGTGGTGGGGGTGATGCTGATGTCCAGGACTGGCCCCACCCTCTGTACTTAGCTCTGAGCTTCTTGGCAAAGGCAGAGAAACCACAAGACAAGTTTTATCATCTGGTAAACCTGTCGCTTGAAAAAGAAAATGACTTCAGTAAAATACTTCAACAATTATAGTATATTTTAATTAGGTGTATACCACAATCACAGCTCAATTTTTTTTAGTGTATAAAGTTTCAAAAAAAACCCAACCCTAAATGAAAAACCCAACCCAGTGCTATTCACTGTAAGAGCTTTAGGAGAGACCCCTGGTAGCAATGGTCTGTCCTCCAACACCTGTGGAATACCTGTTAGTTTTGGGTGTTGGAAAATACAGTGATTAGGTCATAAATGAGTTGGGCAGGCAGCTAGAGATGGGCAGATATGAACACCTCACTGCATCCCTCTGTCACATCAGAATAAAAGAGGAAGAATTTAGGCTGACACAGTGAAAGAGGAATGAGATGGCAAATAGGCAGCTTGCAATGGCAGACCTGTTCCCAATTCAGGGATGGGACAATACTGACATATGGATGCAGTGGAGGAAACTTTTAAAGCAGAAGGAAATATTTATCCTGGTGGGTTGTACCTGCCTCAGACAGTTATCTGATGAGTCTGTCTTTTTCTTATATTTTGGCAAGACTTACTTAGCTTGTCTAGCCAGTAAATTCTCATCTAATTGAATTGACAAGCATGGACATTTTTAAATTAGAGCTTCCAATCTGCCCCAAATTCAACTAGTTATTTTTTATTGGAGTGTAGTGCCTGCCATATGAGTTAATATATTGAGTCACTTACAGTTGCTGAAGAAGAAAGCTGATAAAATACCTTTGCACTGGCAGAGAGTAGACCTATGATCTTTTTAGGTCATTCTTTCTGCTAGTGTGCTGGATTTAAGCCCCTCATGTTTGGTTTGGCATGAAGGGCACCTTTCATTATTATTCTCAACCCTAATTCTTTCCTCAGTTTTAGGTAGTGAATTCCTGGCTGCGAGTTCTTCCCATCCATTGCAGTGTCTTGTTTGCTGATCATGAAGCACCAAGCGGGTGTGTTCAAGGAGCTCAGTCCTACAAGTTTTGAGAAGACCTGTTAGCTGCTGGTCAGCCTCAACTCTCATTAAATTCAACAACAGCAAAAGGTTCTCTGTGCTTCTCCAGTTGGCAAGATGAAGCTATAAATTGGTAGTTATAATTAGATAATTATGCGTTAGGTATTATGGAGTCTCTTGCAATACCTCTGTCCTTTCCTTCCTTTTCCTCTTGTTGTTGAGACATTTGTAAGAAGCCTAATATTCTTCAATTTTGTACTATGTGTGAAATTATAAATTTACCTTTTATGCTTCTATTTCCATATTTTTGAAGTGTGTGCTTTCAAAATGTGTGCCTGTGTCGTGGTTTAACCCCAGTCGGCAACTAAGCACCACACAACCGCTCACTCACCCTCTCCTTGCCCCTGTGGGATGGGGGAGAGAATCAGAAAAAAAGTAAAACCCTTGGGCTGAGGTAAAGGCAGCTTAATAGGACAGCAGAGGAAGAGAAAATATTAATAATAATAATAATGACAAACATAATATACAAAACAAGTGATGCACAATGCAATTGCTCACCAATCATTGACCGATGCCCAGCCCGTCCCCGAGCAGCGATCGCTGCCCCCCAGCCAACTCCCCCCAGTTTCTATACTGAGCTGACGCCATATGGTATGGAATAGCCCTGTGGGCAGTGTGGGTCAGCTGCCCTGGCTGTGCCCCCTCCCAGCTTCTTGTGCCCCTGGCAGAGCATGGGAAGCTGAACAGTCCTTGACTCGTGTAAGCACTGCTGAGCAACAACTAAAACATCAGCGCGTTATCAACATTATTCTCCTACTAAATCCATAGCACTATAGCAGCTACTAGGAAGAAAATTAACTCTATCCCAGATGAAACCAGGATAGCCTGTGTGCATATTAGTCATTAAGACCCCTTTTGGAAGGATTAGACTCTATTATGCCAGTGAATATAAAATACTGAGAGTCCTTGTTATGGAAGGCACATCCAGAATTATGTTCACACTCAGATCTCTGAGACATAATCATTAGTAAGACATTATGAATAGTACTGATGTGCAAGGAAATTATATTTGTGTATTTTGTGTGTTTGCAGACATGTGTATGAGTGTGTTTTGCCAGAAAGTGTGCATACCCTGTGCATTAATACTTTGTAAATATAGTTGCCATATATACAGTTTTAGAACAGTTTGCCAAGTTTTACTCAACAACCTCATGATTTTTAAATGACAAATATTTGCTTGGAGGCTGACAACTTCTATGCCAAGTTTCAATCCAAATTGCCCACTGCAATGTCTGAGTAAAGGAGCCATGAAAAATGAAATATATACTGGAAAGTAAGAAGGAAAAAAGTTAGCTTTTGCAGTTTTGCCAGGTGAGTACTTAAATAGTTGATGCTAAGATTGCTACAGTAATTTACAATTACAATTACCTGCTACAATCTGTATATTGAATGATGCCGTTTAGGAAAGAGTTTTATCTGATTGCAAGGAGTACTTAAAAAAGACACTTTTACATATCACACTGTTGAGTTGTGACTATCAGGACCTGATCCAAAGCCTTCTGAAATTGAGGGAAACAGACCTGTTAACTTTAAGAGCTTTGAATTGGACCTGAATGACAGTATAAAATAGATTTTTTTCTCTGCTTAGAAGTAACGCAGACTCACCTTTTACGTTTTGCAGGATAAATTCTATGCAGATTATCATGAGCTAGGAACTAAGGATCTTTGGTGTGCCATAAACTATATAATATTAAACCCCTTCATAACATTAATTCCTCATTGAAAATTCTCCTGTTCTTCAGTGGCCACAGTAAGTTGAAATAGAGTCTACAGTCTCTTGGATTTTTTTGCCTGCATACGAATACAGTAGAAAAATTCACTTCTCATGTCTCAGTCACACCTGTGCTTGGATAAAACGACCCTGTAATTGTATTGCTGTAACCCTAGTCTTTTACCCCATATGGCTCTTATCAGAATTTTTTTCCACAGTAGCAAAACTACAGAATGAGTCTCACTTGCTTATACCATAGCACCACAATTATCTCCTCACAGTATGGAAGGCACTGCCAATCAACCCTATTGGTAACAATGTTTAAAGGTTAGGTTGAGAGCACTTAGAAAACAGGGACTGCATCATCCTCTGCCTGCCATAGCACCTGCAGTGAATTGATCATACTTGATTACGATATATGAAATCCCAGCCTGCAGTACAGCAGTTATATTGCAAAGCTTGTATGTAATCAGGGGAAAAAGCCACGTGTCTTGCTGTGTCACAGTAGGATTGGGAGGTAGAACAGAAAATACAGGTAGTCTGGAAGTAAAGAGGGAGGTTCAGAGGTTAGGCTACGCTGGGGATGTGTCTTTTTTCTAATAGAAGTCCCTAGACAAGGTAACAGCCTGACACTGTGCAATATTTTCCTCTTTGCCCAAGAAAGGGAGTGCCAAGGAAAGGCACGATGTGAAGCAGCAACATACCATGCCTGCAATGGAAACACATGATGATACAGTGAAGAGGATAACCATGGTGGAACCATGAGACAGTTTTGGGTTGCAGTGGATACTTTGGTCCTGCACAAAAATTGGGAGAAATCATCTGCCTGCAACAGCATACCTTAAACCATTTTAAAGACACTGGCAAAATATGCTTCTACAACAAAATTACATAAATCTTCATTACTATTTCATCTTCTGGTTTATTTCCTCTTCTTGACACCCTCCATGTTAGCATTAGTCAACAGCAGGGATGGATCATTAGATTCAGAGAATGTCCACAACCTGGCTGTGAGCCACACGTACAGTAGATGCAACATGTCCTAGACATGGGAGTAATTGCTTGAGTACTGCAAAGGTGAGCCAGACATACCGTACAGTATTTGGTACTGAACGCCAGTGCTATGTAACTTTCTTACTGGGCTGTCTGATGCTAGAAATTGCTGACAATCTCAGTCCTCAGAAAGTTCAGATGGAGTTTCCTCAAACATGTTCCTTGAGATAGACTATGACTGAGTTCAGCTTCAGGCCGCTGGCTGCCTACCTCCTTCACCTGATCTTATATTTCTACACTTCTCTGACTTATAATCTCTTTCTTGCATCTTAACCAGGCAGCTTCACAGCTCAGGTAAAGCAACTCTTTCTCTTGATTGAAGATTTCTGAGGTCATGATAAAATCTCTCATTTGTTTTTTGCTCTTTTCTTCCAAATATGTGCCATAATCCTACCATATGAGGAATGTGTTCAAAGACTTGGGCTTTGGTGGAAATCAGTAATTTTTCAATGCAAAACTATATCTCCCATAATGATAATGACTACATAATGAAGACAAAATTAATACACTTTAGTCCACCTAATTCTTGTCTTTTGCAGCTTTTCTCACTGAACTTCCCGATATAGTGAGATTCCAGTGCTAACTGTAGAAAAATACCTTCCAGATCAGATACAATTAGATATGAATTTAAGACATATTATGAAAAATAATCTGTTATGTATGCATGTAGACATATTTACAATATTCTGAAGTTCATTTTGCCATTATTTAGAGGTTATTCCTTGACTATAAAGCAAAATGCAGTCATACAGAACCTAGTTCAGTAAGGTGCTGAGAAAATCCTTCATTGTTCTAGGAATCGGTGTTTACAGGAATCGAAGCTGCTAAACATCCCTCAAGACGAGCTCCTTGTTTCTCATGTTCTGTCCCACACAACCTATAGCCCAGTAAAGGATGTCTGAATAACAAACCAGAAGAATGCATGCAAAGCTGGAACTCCTAATTTTCACCTGCATCCCAGCTTTGTATCTTGTTAAAGTGAAAAAGGCAGAAGATCTGAGGTCTTTCCTGTAAAGAGCTGCTAGTTGACACAGAAAGAGCTCAGGTCTAGTTAATAAAGTTTGCTCTGAATGTGTACTTTCTGAGAACCTTACATAAATATGGTGTATCTGCTTCATCTTGTCAAAAGCTTTGTCAGTGTCAAGCTGCACAAGCAAGTGCCAAAATATAAAACCAGTTTTACAAATGAATAAGGTTAACAGGTGTCTCCCTGCAGAGCAGCAATTTCCCTTTTATAGACCCCACCTGAACTGGGTGAGAGCTGCATGGACATACTGTTTTCAGCCTGCAGCCAACATTTAAGCAATAATCCAAAGTGACAGTTTTATGACAGATCTGAGTAACTCATGAAACTATTGAAAGGATCCTTTTCTCCTTTCTTAAGTGAGGTCCACATACAGGCAATTTACAGATGCTGAACAAAGGAAGGACTCTCCTTAAAGAGCAATGCAGTATAAAGAAATGACCAACCCTTCCAAACGTTAAAGAGATTTAAATCAGAATGCCATTTCCAGGTTAATACTTCCGATCTCTAAAGTACCAGCATAAAAAATATGTTAATGACAATTGACAAAGTTACCCTTCCTGGCCAGCTAATGACATCTTAACTCACAGAGCTAGTATCTCTCTACATTTCAATTTGCAGTCCTATGCAGAGCTTTGTTAAAGGGATACATGTGTTGTTACTATGTTCAGGTCAAGCTCTCCTACTATTAAACACAAAAGCAATTTTTAAAGCAATGATATGGCTGTGATACAAGCCCATAAAACTAGAAAAATTCCCAGTTAAATCTACAACTGGCCCCTCTACTCAGCTTTGTTGTGTCTAAACATTTCAGCCCACGGGGACCTATAAAAGAAACCCTCCATAGTAGATGATATTACACGATCCATGCGGTCATTTGTAAACACTGTAGTACTTATAATGCACCAAGGAATTCACTGAGGTTTTTGTATTAGTATCTTGTTTGGTTTGGTTTTCCCAGTTGCACAGTAATGGATCTCCATAGATTGGATTTTTATTAGATTACTATGCTGTCCTTTTAAGGAGGTGGTCCTCTCTAGAGACTGTAGCAAATCACATTATAGAAGATAATCTAGCCCAAGCATCTTCTGGGATCAGACCGAAAAAGAATGACAAAGTCCTCATTCAATTCTACATCCTTAGGACATTGTAGCTAAGTCTTTGCCAGCTAAACCAAAGGTTCCCAATCATGGCATCAATCTCACTTAGGGACCTCTCTAGAATTATGAAACAAAACAAAGCATAAAAGTGCATGGTGTTTGCAGCAATTTATGTGCAAAGTTATGAATAAAGCTGATTGCAAGTGCTCACATAAACATTTCCATGTGGAATTTCTTTTTTTTTTTTAGGTAAATGGAAATTAGTGNAATGTACAGTTTTTGCAATAGAGGAAAAGAACCTACAGTAAGTACTAGCACCGATTAACAAGTATTACCATAGAACAGCACAGCTCCCACTAAAGCCAGCACCCTGTGGCATGTCCACAGGAGCATTTCAGGTACAGAAACATTGCTCAAGGAACCATGCTTGCAGAACTAAGAGAAAGTAGTTTTCTACAGCTATATACCAGCAGAGAATTACCCTTCTACCTATTAGCTTGGTTTTTCAGATGGAGCCAAAGGCCTGTACACTCCTTGCCTCATGCTGGTGGCTTTTCTTTCTGTGCCCGCAGCCAAGGTTTAGCAGTCCTATAGAGGTAATACACTGTTGCTTTTTAACTTCTCCTTTTATTTCTGTAATCACAAACATTTTAATTATGCTATAGCCATGCCTGCATTTAAGCATGTAATAGGTATATAATGTTCTCTGGAACAAAAGATTTGAAGTCATATAATGGCATTGCACAATATGTAGCTTTCACGTTGTTACTCAGATTTGCCGTCTAGAAGAATTTTGTTCCGTATTCCCTGTGATTCTCACTTTGCAGCGTGAGAGTAAAGAGGCTTTGAGTACAGTATGGGGAACAGACAAGCTGGCAGACAAGCAGGGGTCTTTTCCTCCTCAAACACTTTTCAGCATGACACAAATGTTAGCTTTGTATTAGCCCTGTAAATGTTTTGCAGCACCTGGCTGTACACCCAGGAGGAAGGTGCCCAGGACAGAGAAGAGGGCTGAGCAGGAGCCCTGTGCATGTATGGGGCCGCGTCTGGGGACACACTGCGGAGCTAAGTTTCACCATACCTCTTTCCCAATCCCAGCACTGCTTTGTAGCACTGCTACCCTTCCCTGTCACCAGACATGCTGATGTGCAATAGCTGACAGTGCAAAATCCATAGATAGCTCGTGTATGACTTTTCCAACCCTCAGAGATGTATAAGCAGGGTGGAAAAGACTTTACCAGTCAATTACCACTGTTAGAGTTTGGATGTAACAGATTATGTGCTTTAATTTTCATAGCAAATTTGGTGTGTCTGATAACAGTCACTTCAATGGGTACAAAGTTCTTATGCATAGTCACACAGGAAAACTGTGTGAGGTATTGAACTTTTCCCCATTCAACAGTTTCACTGGGAAAAGCTATAGTGGAAACTTATGTCTCAGTTTGCTGACAGTTTCAAATAAATCATTGTACAATACTACAAACAAAACAATTAAGATAAAGGATAATGAATCTCTTTTGATGTGAAAGAAGATGTTATTTTTTTTGTGTGCTTTTTGAGGTTTTTAAGTATTATAGCAGTTTTTGCAGGACATTTTTGAAAACCACATCTTTTAAAAATATGTGATTAATGCAGGGTACTAAGCAATACTAGAATGGTAACATGCTTCTATTACTTTATAAATTCTTTTCTTATTTTTTCTTTTGCTGAAGTTAATCCAGACTTTCTAATTTGTTTAACATAAATATGAGAAACAATTCTTCTGTAAGATTTTTCTGCATTTAGCAACTGAGAGTACTCACGGTCTTCTGTAGCATCTCATGATTCTTTAATCATCAAACTTTTCAAACCCTTGCTCCCACATGTAAACCTTATTGAAGTTAGCAAGTGCTTGTAGAATGGAGTTCTAGGAGCAGAGTCATTAGAACAACAACACAATCAGCTGTTGACAAATCTTTTCCCTTAATGCTGACCACTAAACTAAGCTGATATTATTTAATCATGAGCTTAAATTAGCAGTGACTGATGAAGCTACTGATTACAAGTGAAAACGGTAAACGGCAAGCAAGTGTCAAATCACTAGAAATAGCAAAGAGAGTTTGGTGACTGCCTTTGGCTCAAAAAAACACTGTCTTTTGCAACTTGGGCTGAATAGTGAAACTGTATAAATGCAGCTTCAGTTCTTCATGAGTATATAGATTTAATCTGGTCCATACCATAGTTTCTTTGCAGCTCATTATTCAGTAAATGGGAAGACAGTATCAGCCCTATAATGTGAGATTTTTGGTCTTTGCAAAAGGACTTTTTTCACAAAGAAGGATCATATTTATTAAAAACACACCACTAAATGGATTTTAAAATAAAATGTTCTATCTTCTCTTTCTTATTTTAAAAAAGGCAAAAAATAGAGTTTCAGTGTTAGTTGTAAATGTGGCAAATCCAGTCCTGCAATGAATTCAAATCTGTACATTTCATAAAGGCTACTTAGGGACAAGATAGTTTTAGATCTAAGAAACATGGAAAAAATGACTCATTGTTAATAGGGTGAGCTCTTTGCATTTGGATTAGGGTTAACTGACAGTATCCAGTCACCTTTTATTCTCACAGATTCCACCGGAGGAATGCTTTGTGCTGGCCTGAAAAAGAGAGAATTAGGTGTTCCATTTATACTATTGATCTTAATAACCTCATCTCATAAATACCTACTTTATGACATCAATAAAAAGAGAATAGCAGCAACTCTTAACAATAGAAATTGTTACTTTGTAATTCAAGTATTTCATTGAGCATCTCAAAGAGACTCCATAGTGGTACAGTAGTGATATTTTATTACCAGTTTTTAAATATGTGCACAGAGAGACCATTTTTTTAAACAGGTGATGATTCTAATTAATTGAGCACACTATAGCTTCTAGGTCCCACAGTTATCACAGTTCTTCTTTTTCATCTCTTATCCTCCTCCTGTTCTTCATCTCACACATTAAAAGGAGCATATCCCTTTAAGGGCATTGGTGGGTGTAAGACTAATTTTTCACTGGGCTGAAGCAGATGAAATGAAACAGAGATCATTTTACGCAACGGTCTTACCTCCCGGTTACCCTGCATTAGCATGCTGCAGATGGAAATTATCTGCTCTTAGGGGGTGGATCGAAAGATGTTCCAGACAGAGCTATTCTCACCTTCCACAGACACCTACCTGCAGCTGGGCCAGGACAGGACTGTCCCTGGAGCTCTCATCCACCAAAAAGTCACCACCAGGAGGAAGCAGAAATGGCAGTGCTGGTCTCCACTGAAATCTCCCTCAAAAGCCCAGATCCTTTTAGCTTCCACCTAAGTCAGAGGAAAGAAACAAACAATCATAAATCATACGAAAGAAGATGAACCAGACCCTTCCCTACAATAAGCACATGAAATGGAAGATTATGGGCTCATTACACAGGCAGTGTCCACATCGCTGCACCTGAGAAGGGACAAATTATGTGGCGCATCTGGTGGAATAGCAGTCTCAGATCAGCCCCAGATGTTTCACAGATTACAGTGCAGACAGGACATTTCAGACTACCTGAGAAATAAATGTGAAACACTCCCTCTTCTTGTTCTTTTAAAAGATATTTGGCTTATATTACACATAGATTTTTGCTGTATTTTTATATATAACTTTTTTTGTGTAACACATTCTTCCTGGTGAATCCCAGTGATATCCTCCCGAAGAATTGGGGTTTTGTATCTTTGTGGAAAATCAAGTAGTTTTTATGCTTTCTATTGACCTCATCCGTCCCCACAATGGACCATCATTTAATAGAATAGAATAGAATAGAACAGAACAGAACACAACAGAATAGAATAGTTCCAGCTGGAAGGGACCTACAATGAACATCTAGTCCAACTGCCTGACCACTTCAGGGCTGACAAAAAGTTAAAACATGTTATTAAGGGCATTGTCCAAATGCCTCTTAAAAAGTGAGGCATTAAACATTTGAACATTTGAAGACAAATACCCAAAAGGCCAAGAGTGTTTAATCCTTATTACAGTATTTTGCCCATTAGAATTTGTCTTTTCTGGGATTATTTCATATGGACAATATCTAGTTTATCTCATCATAGTTCTTTTTCCTGTGAAGAGCTAAGGGGGGAGTACAAGTATGTAAGACCTAAAAATATTATCCTTTTTTCTTTTTCTTTTATTCAAAGTGGCAGAACAATGGTGTGGCCCAGAGGGGAAAAACAATGCTATTAGTAGCTTTAAAGTGTAAGACCCCTAAATTTGAGTCTTTGCGTCTTCAAATGCCACTATTTCATGTCAGCAATTAATCCAGCTACCTTAGTCAGATGAAACAGCCCTAAATTATGGTCTGTTTTCAGAATATTACAATTATTAACAATTGGACTAAAATATTTTCTTTGTTTTCAACTCTTTATTAGAAACTTGCTCACATTTTTATTTCTCTAGCTCTATGATGCCACTAAGTGTGTGATATGCAATGACGTTGCCACACAACAAAGTCACCTTTTTTTTTTTGCACCAGTGATTTAAACATGTTTTAAAAAGGTATTCTGGTAGCTAGATATGTATCTCAAAATTCCTTTAAAACACATTTCTAACTCAAAAACCTTGTCTGGCATACACACAGCTTTCCAACAGGAAATTCAAGAGAACCTAGCACTGAGTTTTCAAGTACTCAGCACTGTTGATGAGCACCAGATTTTTGATAATACTCAGAATTCATAATGAAGCACAGATTTTCAGAAGGGCTTGGTTCCTGATTGTGCCCCCAAATAAACTCAATGTGTTGGAGGTTGAGCTCTCTGAAAGTCTGTCCCTGGTTTTGGGTGCTACTTGCTTGCAAGCTGCCTCCCGAGCACTCTTAAAGTTGGTGCTGGATGGTTTTAATAGTCCAGAAGAGGTTTGTGAGCTCGATAGCTCTTTAGATCTGCAAATAAATACAAATGGAGATAATTTGTTTTTAACCTGCAGAATACTTAATGAACCAAATCATTTCCTTTCAAACATGATAGCAGGACTGAAAGATATGATCATTTGATGTTTTATGGTCTCCAATTTTCCAGTTAGAAGTCTGTCACAGGCTCAGTATTGAACAATAAACCACTTCCTATTTTATGTTCCTGTAAAATGCAAAAATCCAGCAGTACACCACTCATATGGAGGGATCCCTTTGGGATGAACATTGGCTTTAACAAGTCTTTCTCTTTGCAAATGCGTAGCATGAATGTTCTTTGAAGACATGACCCACTGAGAAGAATCAAACAAAAAATATGGCACTTGTGATAAGCTTCTAGAAGTTGAATTCAGCTGGGAGATGATAGTGTGAAACCGAAATGTTGATTATTACTTTCTCCTTTAGCATAAAGGTACTGAATCATCAAGACCTTTAACTAGATACCTAGTTTTAAGCATATGAATTCTTTTTTAAGTCAGTGGACTTATTTTTATATTGTGAAAGTAAGACTATGTATAAATATTCATTTTCACACACCTACTGAGAAAAAGCTACCTGACCTTAGCAGGTGATTTGTAGGACCAAAATTATCTGTTAATATATAAAATATCTGTTAATCTGTTTCCCTTTATGGTCAATGGGATCAATCTGATTCATCCAGAATGTGAGCCAAAATTTGAGATGCTGAGGAAAGAGCCACAGAGGGCTAGGCAGGACGAAAAAACAATCAGTGCAGTTTCTAATTATCTGCTGTTTTCTGAACTGAGGATGGCTTTTTTGTGAGAAGATCATAGACATCTTTCTTTACTTGTAATCCAGAGCATGGACTATGCTTCTGGCAGTAAACACCTAACAGTCAAGTTTTTAAGACAGTGACTTGGATGGCAACTACTGCCATGAGGCATCTAAAACTCATTATCTTTTCCAAATATGTTTTGACTGAAAACAGCTGGGCTTTGTGCAGAACTCACTCCAGTAGCTCTGTAGGTAGCATATGAATGGGATTCTCTGACAAAAAATAACACCTAGTAGTTCACTGGTTTAAACTTTATCATTAAGTTTGGAACAATCTGTAATTCAGTAGTCAACAAAAAGGTTTAACATGAATAAGATGTGGGTAGCAAAATCAGAGGTTAATTCTGTTTGATTCTACCTATGAAGATGGGTAGTAATATGTTGTGATAATAAACTCCCAAATATTTCTTTTCAATAGTTTCTATGTGATTAAATTGGTCTTAAATAATCACTTAAGACATTGATCAGAATTAATTGATATTTCTGAGCGGTAGTTTCTTATAATCAGAGGCAGTTCAGTAATGTTATTTTCTAACTCTAATAGGAACTAATTATTTGCTAGAACTCATATGCTTATTGATATTATAATTTTGCTAAAACCAGAGAACTCTTAATGCATCCCACAGGATCCAGAATCTCAAAGATTGATATTTCTATACATATATTTTTTGGAGAAGGGAAAAGGCCTTTCTCAGATGTATAAAGCTCTTTATGTTGTTGTTTTTAATCAATAAATGTCTGTCTGCTTGTCTACTTTTCCATCTATTTATCAGTTATATATTGTTACTTCCCATAACATCCCGATATTCCCTACTTAAAATCAGTAGGTTGGATAAAATTTCTAATAAGCATCCTAAAGACTCTGGCTCTCCTGCTTTTTTAGAAAAACAGATTTCATGGGCCAAACCTTTTAATTTTTCTCTTTTTTTTAGATCTAGTTATTATTTTATTACTGTATCACAAATTGCTCAGGAGATTTTATTTCTGAACAAGTTTAATAAAATTTTTAAGGTATCTGGGAGAAAACACTGGCAGTGTGATAGAACATGTTTTGACATTGATACCAATGAGTTCAAGACTGTAGTTTAAGAGATTTCATTTCTGCAGAAAGGTTTATGATACAGTGCTCCTCAGACTGCAGCATGTCAGCAGCTTGGCCAGTCCCCCCTTCTTCAAAATTCTTGAAAACATTTCAGTTTATTCCTTTTATTATGCTTCTGTAGCAGGTAAGGTGGTAAGCAAATAAGGATGGACTCAGACTCCATGGAGGGAAGTAAGCCAGGCAGCATGTCACTGCAGCATTAGCACCTCCCTCATCACGGGGCAATTTCTGAGGATGAACAGCAATGGGACTGCTGGTCCTTCTCTCTTCTCAGCGGGCGCAGGAATGGCATGCAGCTGGGCTAGCATGAACGGAGGAAGTGTGCGAAGTCTGAAGCAACTTGTTTCCATCACTGGAAGATGGAGGAGAAGGAAAATAACTGTAAATCTCATAAAAAGTTACTAACTGATTTTAGTGTTTTCTTTAGTGACACAGGCCAGTGTATTTACGAGCTTGCTGTTGGTGTGGAGGAGCATGGACTGCCAACCTTTCCTTTGTGAGGGCAGGGGAGTGCTTTCTCCAAACACTGTCCTCCTGCCTTGCTGACCAACTTTGGCATGATGTGGAGTACTTTCAGCAGTAATGAAGGCATTCAGCATCTGGCAGAAAGCATCCAGCACTTCACAGGCAGGTATCCCTTGTTAAACAAAGATATCTGCTCCATAAAGTAAGATTGAAAAACCATTCTTCCAGACTGACATCCAGTCGATGCTTGTGTTGCCAAAATGAGCATGAGGATGTGATTCTTGAATGCACCCAGGATCAGTCCATCTCAATTGCAAATTTCACAGTAAAAAATCTCTCTCCAGAATTCACTTACATGTAAAAATCTTCTACATTTGTGATCTTTATTTGGGGTTTTCAGTAGGGCCTAAGGGAAATAACATCTCCCTTTACAGCAGTGTTTACTGAGAATGAAGCACCTGTTTCCTTCAGACACTTGTTAATGCTCATTTTTAGGAATAATCCAAAACTTATGAGAAGTCATGGCATGATCCCCACAGGTTTCCACAGGCTTTCCATCAA
>VZTL01000929.1:1896-36658 GCA_013400535.1 Scopus umbretta
CTGCAGGCAGCAGGGGGGGGGGCATGGGAAGAGCAGCGGGGGCCCCATCGCCCTGGGGACTGCACGGGGATGCTGAGGTAGAACGAACTCCCTCGCCGAGGAGCACACCACCCCCCACCCTCCCTGACCCCCAACATCTTGCTTCTCCCCGGCTTTTCCGCGGGGGGGGGGCTTTGCAAAACCTGTGGCTCATTCCAACTCCCGGCAGAGCCGCCCCGCAGCCTCGGCTGCCTCCCCTTGCAAAGCATCGTATCATCACCTCCCGCAACTCCCAGCCCAGAGGTGCAGCCTTTAAAAGCAGCTTTCCTGTATTTGGTGTGGAGAAAAAAAACATATTTCCCATGCAAATGTTTCAGCAGCTCAATGATGAGTAACCAAAAATGGCAGTTCCAGGAGCGCAACCCACACGCTCACCTTGCCTAAGAAACAAGCAAAAAGATAGATGGGGTTCTTCTTTCAATTAATTAGTGTTTCATTAAACCAAATAAAAGGTATCCCCTTTAAAATGAGACAGTAAATGTTAAAGCCAAGGGGCAGGATTCTCATGAATGTTGTTTAGATGTTTTCCTTGTGTGTTTTAAATTTAATAGAAGAGCATCTTCTGGCAGATTCCTATGGAAAGGATTGGTTAGGGTGCGGGCAAAACTGCTCTTCTGCAGAGCATGTCTGTGTGGCTTTCTTGAATGAACACGCTAAAAGGAGAGGATTTCGGGTATGCCCGGAGCTTGTTTTACTTTTGTGTTAAGCCCAGCTATTAGCAGAGAGGAGAGGATGTCTTTGGCTCGGCTTGCGGTGACAGTATGGAAATGTGGAGTAGGATAGTACTGACGGTCCGAGTGTTTATGTAAAAGTCTTAACACGTGGAAGCGATGAGCTTCCTTGTGTATCCGCTGGTGTCAGAAACACGCTGGGTTTTTGCAGGCAGCAGAGTGTGGGTTCTGTGAGAAGAAAGATTTCCTTTCGTGTGGGCTGAAGCTGTCTACGGAATTATATTTTTAGTGTGTGCTTATCCAATTTCCACATGCTGACCCTGTATCAGAAAGGAAACATTAAAAATGAATCTGAAAAACCTCAGGAACTTTAATCGTCTTGACTTTGAAAAATAAACACATGGCTTTGGGGTGGCATCTACTGAAATTTATGGTGGATATGCAGAAAAGCTCATTTATCAAAGATGCTCTTGAAGCCTTGAGGAGCAGATGGCAGTGGGATAGACCTGCTTCTGGAAACGGTGCCTGAGCGAGGAGTGCAGACCTAGACAGGGAAGAAGCCACAGGCATTTAGGGCATAGTACAGTCCTTGGTGTAGGGGATTTAGTTTTCCAGAGGTTTGGTCTTGATCTTTTAGCTCTTACTCATTCAAGGTGCTGCCCTGCAGGCTGTTTGTGTAATCATTATGTTTTAGCATTTGGTACATGAGCTCTCCCATTAATTGCTGCAGTTTGTTTGTTCTGCTATTTGATGTACTGAATTTCACCTTTTTTTTTTTTTTTTTTTTTTATTAGCCCCGTGGAGGCTGAGGTACAGTGAATTCTTTGTATGGGATTATTCCTTTGAGACCTAATCTTGCCAGCTTTGCTTGTATGAGTAATCTTTATTAACACACAGAGTCCCGGCATGATGGCAGAGCTGCGGTGTCAGCCCACTGGTAACCAGTTACCAGCCTGTTATAAATACTCATTTAAAAAAAAAAAAAAAAAAAATCTGTCTCTTTCCACGAGTTTGTTGTAATCTTTGATGAGGGTTCAGTGCCGGGGAAATGGCCAGATGTTTGCCAGGGGTCCTGATTTCTTATCTTTGGCATCAGAGGCTTAGGTTTCACGTGCATTTCTGTTTCCCAGCAGTCAGACTAAACAGCATCATTACAGGGTATAAACAGTTGGGTTTGCTTTCAGCGCCCTCAGGAAGCCGGCGCGGGCAGCAAGCGCCCTGTCCGAGGGAACAAAAAGGCTTGCAAAAGGGCAAGAGCCAGCCAGCCTTCCCAGCTGATGGTCAATGCTGTTGTCACTGGACCACGGAGGTGGGCTGTCACAAGTGTGCCACACCAGGACCATGGCAGGGTGGCTGTGGGGGTCTCGGACATGAGGGGGACCCTGGTTCCTCCTGGAAACAAAAGAGCAGCTCCTGTAGGAGCTGCTTGTTATACGGCGTGAGGCTGGATGGGGGCTAAGCTGTGGCTGCAGCAGCAGGATGATGCTCCCAAAGCAGCCAGGTAGATGATGGTACCTGTAGGGCAGCGGCTCGCGAGGCACAGGCTTGGCACATGAAAGTCCTGTCACCTACTGGGGTGCCACACAATGCACAAAACCCATCACAAATGCTGCCCGTTAAATCAAGTGGAATAATCACTCGCCTCTTACAGCCTGCGCTGTGCCTGGGTAAGAAGGTAGCTGTCCTACCGAGAAGCTGATTTTATAAAAAACAATTTGAGTGATTTAATTTGGTAAGTGTGACACCTCCATGTGTGCTCGTGTGTGGGTTGAATATCAAGGGAAGTTGTGTGCCAAAAGCAGCTTTCTCCGTTTTGGGTTTGCAAGCCCTCTCTTCGTACAGGGACAAAAGGAGGGAGAGGGCAGCCCACAATGCTCGCATTGACTTCCCAGCACAGAAATCTCTGCTCCAGCCCTGAACAAGGCTATTGAGCTACCAGAGTTCAATAGCAGGTGAGCATGGGTTTTAATAGAGTTCAACCGCCATCCCCCACCCCGAATATGACTGTATACAGCCTGGGGAAAACTCCCAAGAACAGGGGCTAAGCCAGTCAAGTAAAAAAATGTCTGGATTGAAAAAAATATCTGTATTTGCGGGTGATATTGCGAGACTGGCTGGTTCCCTCTGATCCTTTGTTAGTCTTGCGCTGATTGAGCTGCCTGTTGGAATGTCATTATACTGTCAGTCACCCCAGGAACATTTATTTCATATGTTTTAATCTGCCTGCCTCTGTAGCACCGATGCCAATTTCACTAGAGCGAAGCCAAGCTAATGTCATTAGATTACACCCGATCCAGGGGAAGATGGAAGATGATTCAGAGCTACTTCGTCAGGTTGGGAGTTTTAAGTATTGCACTTCCCCAGTGTTTCCAGAGCTGGGGAGTTCTGTCTCCTAATTAATGTCCCCTTGGGAATTTCTCCAAGGCTTCCCCCCCCCCTCCCCCTTCTTTCTGTCTATCTTCTTTCCACTGATTTTTCTGAGTCAGAACAGAGAACATCTCGGTTTGCTGAAGAGATCTGGGATGGAGGAAAAGGAGGGTTGGGGGGGGGGAGAGGGAGGGCGGGACAGACGGACGTGACACACATGTGCTTACAGCAGCTGTGACCAGCAACATCTCACCTTGTGCTGTTTCCCATCCTCTGTGCCTCAAATCATGGTGAAATCGGAGCCCTGGGGGTGGAGGAGTCGGGCCACTCCTGTAGCAGTGGATGGCCTGGAGGTCCATAGGGTTTTGTGGTAACTGTAATTCAGCAGTACAGTCTGTGGGTGCTTTGTAAGCATGGAAGTGAGGATGGGAGCGTAGGCATGGGGGGCAGGACTGCATGGGTGATGCCAGAGGAGACTTTGGGGGAGCAAGTACAATTCATGAAAGATGGAGCAGGACCAGACAGCCATCAAGAGGAAAGACCTTGTTGCAAAACCTGCTGTGGGAGGGAGATGCTGTAGCAGTAGTTGAAGTGATCTCCCCCACCTTTCTTCAGCCATCCTTGCAGCCTCTGCAAGAAACACCAGGTCTTTGACTGTGTTCAGGGTATGCCGAGCCCGGAACATGGGTTGTGCTATTGGACATTGAGTTTGAGCTGGTTTGGGTCTTCTGCTCCCTTGATGTGTGCATGCCTGCTTGTAGGAAGGTATGGTTTAGCAGCTCCTGTTCCTTGTCCTGGGAACATCTTGTCTCCCAAACACATCTGAATTACTAATAACATCAAGCACAGCCTGCATCTGTTTCTCTGGAAATTGCAGCCTTGGACAACCACATGCTGAAGAGGATCAAGGTCCTTGTTTATTTATTAGCTCTGTAATCAGATACCTGCCCTTACTGAGCTCATGGTGCCGGATGCTGTATCAAAAGGGAACAAAAGATGGTCTTGGCCCCAAAGCACAGGTAATTCACTGTAAACAACAGGTGAAGATAGGCTGAGACAGGTGCAAAGATGGTGGAGAGTGTGTTGGTTGGTTGGGCAGCGTGGGTCTCCTGGCCAAGGAGTCATTGGAGATAGAGGGTGATGTGGGTTTATGGGTGATTGAAGGGAACTCTCCTTGCTGAGGAAGAGCAAGATGCGGGGAGAAGGAG
This sequence comes from Scopus umbretta, assembly GCA_013400535.1. Classification (NCBI taxonomy): domain Eukaryota; kingdom Metazoa; phylum Chordata; class Aves; order Pelecaniformes; family Scopidae; genus Scopus; species Scopus umbretta. The sequence goes on from VZTL01000929.1 coordinate 6,182, forward strand.
CTTATTGGAAATGCTGATGAGATCAGGGCTGGGGTCATTGAGTCTGTTATATAAAGACAGGAACTGGTTCTGGTGCTCATGTTTTTTGCCACTGCCTTGTGCATGATCTGGACTCAGATACTCTAAGGCATTTTGGTAAAGATTTGTAATAGTTTGAAGGTTTGCACCCTACTGCTGGGGAGATGTCTTGGTGTGCCTCAGTTTGCCCATCTGTGAAGTGGGAGGGAAGTCCCTGCCCTGTGCTGCAGGGGTGGGACAGCAGGGTTGTGACTCTGGAGCACCTCTGTCCAGCACAGAGATGAGGAGTCTGAGCTTGGTGGGCAATGCTGTGGGTTAAGTAACACCCAGAGCTGATGAACCCCACCAGAACTGCTGGCAGAGGTCCTGCAGCCTTGGCACAGATTCAGCTCACTGTCCTCTCATGGCGAGGTGGAGTGCCATCTAGTGTGCATGCCTGATGGATGGCACTATCCAGGGATGGCACCGTCCAGACACACACCCCTAGCAAGATTTAACTGCAAAGAAATGGGTTTGGGCTCCTTCCCCTCTTACTCCTTATATAAACCCCAAAGGGTTATTATTGCGGTTATTATTTTTGGTGGCTCTTTTAAGCATTTTGCATCTATACGTATCAGTTTGGTTTTCTGTTAATGGAGAAGTTCAAATCCAGAGTTCATGTCCACTTCTGATGATGGGGTGAGCTCTTGAGTTGGCGTATAAGGAGACATCAACCCCATTCCCATTAGAAAGCATCAAATTAAGTACTTAGGATTTTATTGGATTCTTCTCTCAGCAGATCCTGTGGTCTGCATGGGGATATACCAGGGAGGTTCAGAAGTCAATAGACCCCATCGTCCTCCTCAGCACTGCTTCACACCCCGGTCCCTGGGGCGTGGGTGGCTGGAGGGGATTGTCATCTTCCTCGTCCACCCCATAGCTCTGCCTGGGCCTGCAGTGCTTGGAAACCAGGGCTCCGTGGCCCTGCCTGCTGGTGCTGAGCAATCTTGAAAATATGGCCTTGACTGTCCAAGATTTTGTCAGTTAAATTCATAGAGCCAGGTCTCACGAAACGCAGTGCAAAGCTCCAGCTGCCGGAGGCGAGAGCCCATTTATGGCAAAAATTGTGATACTCTTTAGAGAAGGAGCAGGTTCGCCGTGCTTAAACCACTAGACTCCTTTAAGGTCGGATCTTGCAAATCCCCACCTATGCACATACCCTGTCCTCCTGCCATCAGCTCTGCTGCCTTTGGGGGGGCTCCTGGGAGTAATTACGTTGAGTCTGGGGTCCAGGGCCATGCTCTGGCTGCACTATCACCGCCAATATGTCTGTTCACCACAGCTGAGCTAGGATTTCACCCTGACCTTTTGAAGTCTGTAAGAGCAGTTGGGCCTGGGGAGGGGGAAGAGAGCTGGTGCCTTTCCAAAGAGTTCAGAGCAAACAAGTGATCAGAAACCCCAAGAATAACCCGCCGTGAGCNGGCCATAAATCTTTGCAAATTCTCATTACATGCAGGTATTATGGAAGGGAAGTGGATTAGGTTGCAGTTAAAGTTGCCTTGCTGGGGTTGGATACCGGAGTCCTATCCCATTACAAAACCCCATGTAGGTCAGTGGGGCTGTTCATGCAAGGACTGGGGCCATCCTGGGGACCATGACAGTAGCTGGTGTCTCTGCCCATCTCCTACATAATTCACCTCCTGGGAAATTCAGTTTTTCATGGTTTGGAGTTAAACATGTTAACCTCCAAAGTGTGCCCTCCTGAGCCCTTGCAGCTCCCTGCGGGGATACGCGAGTGGGACGGTGCCCTATAGAGTTGCTCAAGGAAGTGAATTATTCTTGGCGTTTCTTTCATTGAATTATGTGATTCTGCAGGAGGAAATCTTTCAGCAAAAGAAATCGCCAGTTCCCTTCGTGCATGGCAAGACCATCCTTCTTGCTTCCTGGAAGTGAGGAGATTCATAACGTGCTCTTCTGTTGCAACACCATCTGTTGCAGAGATGTAAAGTTCCCTGCTCAAGCTCCCCCAGGCTCGAGGCTGCTGCTGGGTACATCTCCAGTGGGAGATAGAGGACAAACTTCTCATCGCTGCCCTGGGGGAGCCTTGGAAACCTTGTGTGGTTTTCCCCACTGCTGAGCAGCTGTGCCCAAGCGTCACATTAGAAAATCCCACCCGGACAACTCCAGACATCTGGACACCTTCCTTGCACAAAGCTGTGCAGATCATGGATGCCAGCACAGCAGCTTCAGTGGGATCCTGCCTAGCTCCTGGCTGTGAGAGGGAGATGGAGCAGCCTCCTCTGGCCTGGCTGCATCGCTTGGCTCCAGTTCCCAAGTGCAGCCCATGGCAGGAAACTGGGATGTGAACGGTCGAACCAGGCCTGACCACAATCACCCTCCCCATACCTTCTCCTGGTGAGAGATGTTCAGGTTCAAGCGCAATGTCATGATGGGCAGCTGGCTATTTTTTTTTATTTATTTATATATCTCTCTCTAGTGGGATCTTTTTTTGCTGAAAATTTCAAAAAGCCAGGCTGATTTGTTCTGACGTCGCCCATTAGAAAAAGGCTCTCTCCTGCAGCCTGTGCTCTCTGGGGAAGCCTTTTATGGGAAAATATTAAATCCAATTGTTTTGACTTCACTGTTTATGTGATGGTTTGTGTGTGTGTGTCTGTATGCTCACATGTGCATCTTTGGGCTCTCAAGTCTTGCGTTTTGTCATAAAACATTTTGTTTGTGCTTTCATGGTATTGTATCGTAACGTTGAGTACCATATACCAGCATCTTTTGACATTATTTAAACACTTGCACTGTCTGAACTGGACTGTTTGGGAAGCCCTTTTTGGGGAGAAATTCTCAAGTGTTGGCATGTTCCAGCTCCAAGCAAAACAAGTGAGGAAACATCTGGATTTCTGATCTGGGGGAAGCTCTGTGTCCTGACTCCTCTGGTGGCAGGGTTAGCAACTGAAAGGCAGGAGATGCAATGGCCTGGGAGAAGTGGTGTGCAGAGAGCCCAAGGAGGTGGCCTGGCTTGGNGCAAACAAGTGATCAGAAACCCCAAGAATACCCCGCCGTGAGCCCCCTCCCTGACACAGGCATTACAGCTCCTGAGCTGCTAATTATGCTTTTCCCCTGGAGAATATCAAGGTAACCCAAACTGCTTTCACAGGGAAACAGCAGAGGCTGGCAAGGCGGGGGGGNTGCTGAGCAGCTGTGCCCAAGCGTCACATTAGAAAATCCCACCCGGACAACTCCAGACATCTGGACACCTTCCTTGCACAAAGCTGTGCAGATCATGGATGCCAGCACAGCAGCTTCAGTGGGATCCTGCCTAGCTCCTGGCTGTGAGAGGGAGATGGAGCAGCCTCCTCTGGCCTGGCTGCATCGCTTGGCTCCAGTTCCCAAGTGCAGCCCATGGCAGGAAACTGGGATGTGAACGGTCGAACCAGGCCTGACCACAATCACCCTCCCCATACCTTCTCCTGGTGAGAGATGTTCAGGTTCAAGCGCAATGTCATGATGGGCAGCTGGCTATTTTTTTTTATTTATTTATATATCTCTCTCTAGTGGGATCTTTTTTTGCTGAAAATTTCAAAAAGCCAGGCTGATTTGTTCTGACGTCGCCCATTAGAAAAAGGCTCTCTCCTGCAGCCTGTGCTCTCTGGGGAAGCCTTTTATGGGAAAATATTAAATCCAATTGTTTTGACTTCACTGTTTATGTGATGGTTTGTGTGTGTGTGTCTGTATGCTCACATGTGCATCTTTGGGCTCTCAAGTCTTGCGTTTTGTCATAAAACATTTTGTTTGTGCTTTCATGGTATTGTATCGTAACGTTGAGTACCATATACCAGCATCTTTTGACATTATTTAAACACTTGCACTGTCTGAACTGGACTGTTTGGGAAGCCTTTTTTGGGGAGAAATTCTCAAGTGTTGGCATGTTCCAGCTCCAAGCAAAACAAGTGAGGAAACATCTGGATTTCTGATCTGGGGGAAGCTCTGTGTCCTGACTCCTCTGGTGGCAGGGTTAGCAACTGAAAGGCAGGAGATGCAATGGCCTGGGAGAAGTGGTGTGCAGAGAGCCCAAGGAGGTGGCCTGGCTTGGCTGAGACCCCCAAAAACATGCTCCAGGTTCAGCAACGCCATGGTGCTGATGTGCTCTGAGCCCCTGTAACATGACAGCTGGAGATGCCACTTTCTCCATTTTGCATCTAGACTCTGTTGGCTTCGGAGTCCTTCCCCCAGCTGGAAACTTGCTCCTTTAAGCCCTTTGGTCTCAAACATTGCTGGACTCAAGGTTGTGTCTTGCTGAGTTTTGCTTTAAGCCTCAATAAAAAGGTGTTTGAGAGGAGTCCAAGTCACCTGGTACAACAAGGCATGGCTTTCCCCTGCTCCTGCTGGACCTGTGCCCGTGGCAGGGGTGCCCAGGCCTGGATGGGGGCAGCACTGGGTTACCCTGGGTGCAGTTAGTATTAGTATTGTGCCATTAATGTGCTGTGATTTGCATAGGTAAAACTGGTGATGGCAGAAAGAGCCTGCATGACGCCAAAGCCAGAAGGGAGGCAGATCTCCCTCCTCTGAGCCACAAGCGCTGGGTCAGTGGCCTCAGCTGTGGCCTTTCTCGCTTTCCAAAGCCATGCTGTTAGGTTTTGGTGGCAGAGTTGCAGCATGGCCATCCTGCCTGGGCCTGGCAGCCAGTCCCCGGGTTAGTTCAGTGCTATGGCCATCAGCAGCATTGGTAGGATGGAGGATGTTCTATGCTACCAGCGGGGAAACAGGCAGAAGAGCACCCAGAGCCTCTGGCAGAGGGAGGCTTAGCACATGGGACCTCTTGACATCTAGCTCCATGCTGCTGTTGATCTCCTCTAATCGTGGTAGGAAGGGAGGCTGTCTGGTACAGGCACTGGCGATGGGTGTTCTGCATGTGCTGATCTTCCTTTAGCATCAACTGCACCCCACTGGTGCTGCTCTGCTCCTCAACCTGCTCCTCATGCTGAAGGTCACAGAAAGTTCCCCTGACTCCTCTTACAAGGGCTGAGGGTGCTAATCCCCGTGTCCGGGCTAACTTCCAGCTCAGGTAATTCTAGTCTCTGCCCCTAAAAATTAACTCTGCAGTTTTAACTGGCTCCAGTCATCTTTGTTCCCCAGCCACAGACCTGCTGGGCACCACGCTGCTAGCAGAGACCCACCACAGGGCTCGAGGCGGTTGGCTTTTGATGGCTGGGAAGTGATCTTTGTTCTGGTCTACAAGATGATTTGGGTTTTTTTCCTCTGTGCAAAAGCTGCGTGTTACAGCAAGGGATAAAGCTAATGTTGCGCAATATTCCTGCCCTCTTGTGCTGTGTGAATGTTAATATTTGCCTATAAATGTTTGCCTGGTGTTTATCAGTCTTGTACCTGTGTGGCAATGGTTGTTAGTTCCTTCATCGTCTCTAAAGAAGGAAAAAACCAAAAGCCAAATCTCACTGCATGCGGCAAGCAGAGCATAGGTAGTGACATGTAGGTCTGGGTGAGAGGACTGTGGTTTGGGGTCGACAGCCGGTTCCGCCATCTCCTGTGCAGGGCTTGGCGAGACCCAGTTTGTGCATGTTAGTTCCACCAATGTCTGGCTGCCCTCTGTGCCCTGTCCCAACCAGCTTCCCCAGCAGGGCAGGGCCACATGGAGGAAGAGGAGGAGGAAGACGCCGAGCACAGGCATGTGTGCACACAGATGCACTAGTGCCTCAGTGCTCACTCTTCCCCAGCCGGCTGCATTAGGGGCAGCAAGGGCAGTGACCGGCTTTCCCTGCAGCCTTAGCTCATCGGATGTTTACTGAGTTTCTTGCTCTGCCGACGCGTTAGAGATGACAACTTCACTGTGTGCTGGGAAAGTCCTGTCCACTGCTTCTGGCTGGGGCCGCCGCTCCTCCAGCTCCCCTGCTGTCGCAGGGTTGGCTGCATCTGCAAGTCCACTTAGTTGCATCTTTATCTCCTTGGGTGCTCACTGTCCATCTTACATTTCCTCCTCCCCTGCACTCATGTGCTGTATTATCATGTGGCTGTGAGCTGTGAAACTCTCCCAAGAAGGGAGCTCTTGAGCTCTGCTAAAGACTCTTCCTGCAGCCTGGGTCCAGAAGCCGCTGAGGGGGAGATTTTGGGAGGGGGGAGGCTGAGAAGGCAGCAGCTGTCCCTCTCATGTCTCCATCTGTACTATCAGCAACAGGTTGGAAAGAAGCAGAAATAGGGGCTTTTTCAAACAGTGTGAGATTAAATTGTGAAACAAGCTGCCGTGGGAGGTTTTTGGCTAAAAGACTCTAAAAGGGCTCCAGAAGTGCTTAGCAAAGAAAGATGCATCAGAAGCTGTTAAGCATTAGGGACCAGAAGTGAAGTCCAGCCGAGGGAATCCCCAAGCCTTGGCTGGGGACCCAGGGGTTTGTTCCTGCTGCTGGCACAGGAATTAGCTCATGTGTCAGGGGGACCCTGGGGTGGCCTAGGGAGGCTCATCTTCCCATAACTGTTATCGGGGGAAAATATGATCAGTGTTATTTGATTAGAAATATGCTTTCTGGAAGGGAATGAATTTTCCAGTTGGCATTGAATGGCCAGTGGTTGATAGTGAGGAAGGGAGCATTGCGCTTTGCACCCATGGTCTGGGTGCTTTCTGTAAAAATGACCATTGAACGCCTGCACCCCATCAGCTCTTGTGCTGAAGAGCCTGGATCTGTGTGTGTAACTGTGTTAGTTCATACCAGATGCAAAGAAAAAAGAAAGATATCTCTTATCATTTGCAGGCTAGTGAGAGCTGGGTAAACATGGCTGAACTTCCTGAAGCATCCCTTCAGATTTATGCGCTTCTAAGGTACCCGAGGCTGTTCCCTCTGTGCAGTAGCAGCAGGCAGGGGCTGGCAGCTATCTGGCCTCATGGGCTGAGCTGCTGCAGCCCTACTGCGACCAATATTTGCTTTGCAAATGTTTGGAGTGGTTTAAGGTCCAACTGCCACTCCAGCTCTTCATTTCTGTCCATTTGCTGGAGGGTTTTGCTGCCTGGATGGAGGGCATGAGCCCCATTCCTCTGCCCTATGCAAACCTGCGTGGGTTTAAAGGCCTGCCAGAGGTTTCTGAGCAAGCACGGAAAACCAGCCCATCCATGGGTTTGGATGGCTGGAAGGTGATATGTGCCCCAGGAGAGATGCAGCGAGGATGGCTGCAGTGCCTGGTCCTGCTTCCTGCTGCAGGAGGTCACACAGCAAAGGGGGAATTGTCATCCAGGGGGGCAGGCTTGAGGGGAGGGGAGAGCACAGAGCTGTGTGCTGGAGCTGCTGGGAGGAAAACCTTCTGCCAACACTCATCTTTCCAAGGAGACCAGCAATGCCAGCTTGCCAGGAGCAATCTCTTCATTTCGTAGCAACGAGATGAAGGTATGAAAGCTTGGACATTAAATGCCTTGTGTCAAATACCAAGCAGTTTCTAGTCCAGCTGCTGCTGCTCCTTGTTTGAGCTAGGGTGGCCGGTTCCCACCTCACTGTTCCCACGGTCTGGCTCAGGCTGGACCCTGCTTAGGGCAGAAGGTGGGATTTTGTTGTGCACCTGCAGTGATTGTAGAGCTGCGCTCCTGGGGATGGCATGGGCATTGCCACAATGCAGATGGTGTGTGCTGTGTGTCTCCTTGTGTTGTGTCCAGAGCAGCGAGGAGGCTTTGAGACACTCAGCCTGGCTGGGTGGTGGTGAGCAAGGGCCTGTTCTGTCCTGTGCCTCAGTTTCCCCATCTGTGAAATGGGGTTATGCTGATGAGCTCACTCACAAAATACTAAGGCCATTGCTAAAGGCGCACCTAGCGGGGCTGGGACTTGGCTTTCCTGCAGTTGAAGAGCACCAGGATCCACCCCTCCAGCATCACCCTCTCCAGGTTGCATTTGCTCTGACCACAGCCAGATGCAGAGGAGGCGCAGAGGGTCAGACACACAGTCGCATCAGGTTTAAATGTTGTTTCCGCATGCACAGGGGTGTGATACCTGCTCAGCTAGGCTCCGGGCAGAGGCACTCATCCACCAGAGCTGCCTTCCATAACGAGTCGTGCTGCTGCCCTGCCTGCTTGCTCCTGGCCCTGCCACTCTCCCTTTCAGCAGCAGTAAATCCTCTGGAAGAGCCTCAGAAAGAAAGACTTTAGTAGGACACGCAAGCAGTTAGCCCGGGAGCTTCTGAAGGGACCGAGACAGATGCAGTACACAGCATTTCATTGAGTTTGACCAGCTCCAGTGCCAGCTCCAGCCTCAGCGATGGAGAGCGCTGATGTACCAGAGCCACTTGGTTTGGCATTTGGACAGGCTGAGCTCTGCCCTGCCTGTGCAGGGGGTCACAGCCCTCTGTCACATCGTGGGGACCCACTGCCTCTGTACAATGCAGCTGGGTCAGTGAGCCAAGCACTGAGCTGCGGGTTCTCAAGGGGGCTGCACCTTGGAGTTTTACAGGCTTCGTCTGCTCATTGCTTCCTAATTGCAATTGAGTTGTTTGGCCAAGTGACAGCGAACTGCTGGGTCATCACAGCTGATGCCTGGATGTGTCCCTGTTTCTGACACATCTATCCCTGCAGCCCAGCTATTCAAGGGCCTTTAGGACAGTGAAATTCAGCATTCATTGCCCTCCCTTCCAGCCTGCCCCGAAACAGAGGTGGAAGGAAGAAATTGGTGCCTCCCCATCACTGCCTGCCTCGGCCGCATGGTGTAGGCGAGGCAGCAGCTCGCCTCCCTGGCCATCAGCGCCAGGCACCAGCATCGCAGGCAGTTTCCTTACAGCAGCCTAAGAGGAGAAGCCATGGGCTTGATTTATACATTGGGACCCTTGCAGCCTTCTGAGGCCCAATGTAAAACTTCTGATTTCCTAGTGTACCTCTGGATTCTTTTGTACATGAGAAATATGCTATTGCAGCACTGGATTTTTAAATTATTATTTATTTTTGGAAAATATAAGCATCCCTCCAGCACATGCTTCTGCTGCTTTCTTGGCTCTCACCCCAGAGCAATGCCCCCAGCCCCGCTCTCACTCGGAAGCTGCCTGGGCTCAGTCACGTTATAACCCTGGGAAGGTAGTTGGGAAAGGCATCAGGGGTGGTGATCGCAGAGGCAAGGAAGGAATTTGGGTGTGTTTCCTCTGGAGTAAATCGGGCTTAAAATTATGAGTGACTCTGGATTTTATTAAAGCCCTGAAAGCAGTGATTAACTCTGTTGGCCAAATCCAGCAGTGTTGTAAAAGCTGGTATAAGCCCACACCTAGATGAAGGAGCCCAAGCCTGAGTGACCTGCTCAACCCTGGCTGCTTCCAGGGGCTTTTTTGGCCATCACCCCCCTGGGGACATCCACTGGGTGTGTCAGCATAGATGGGGCATGCATCCTTCTTCTCTCTGTCATCCCTGGGAGCTTCTGCTGAATAACCCATGGCCAGCACAGGGTCTGGCCTCTGCTCATGGTCACCTTCGTGGTCACCTTGGTTGGTGGGAGCCAACTCTCCCTGGAGCCTTCTCTTTTCCTTACACATCCCTAGTGTAAAGCCAGATTTATCAGACCAGTGAGTTTTGCACTGACAGCTGAGTCTGCTGTCATGGGAGTCTGTCGAATGGGCTGTGCTTTTGCCTGCCTGTGGCTCCTGGAGTTGACTGGCATCCCTGGATCCGCAAGTGACTCTGTCCAATGTGGGGAATATATTTAGGAGTTGTTTGACCCCTTGGCTTCCCAAAGATGCATCAACAAAGGGTCCAGAGGAAGCTCTGTTCTGGCTGATCTCCTAAGCCAGGCATTAAATGCATGGCATACCCTAAGAAAGGGCTTGGCAGGAAAGCGCACTGAAAGCCACCTGGTCCTTGTGCTGTCCTCAGGAAGGCAGCAGTTACCGCACCCCCGTACTTAGGAGTGGAGCCCTGAGATGGTCCCACTCCTGCCCTTACAAACCTTTCCCAGCCCATGCCAAGCCCTCAGATCCCCAGAGCCATAAACCAGATTCCAATAGGATCATGGGGATAGGGAGAAAGGAGAGACCTGCGCGCTCTTCTTCCCTCCTCTCCCTGCAGGCACCCCCAGCAGACCAGCGGTGGGCAGAGCCACAGCCAAGAGGCACATCCCTTACTGGGAGCGATGGACCATGGGGCTCCTGGGGAGAGAAGAGTCAGGACTGATTCCTTGCTTTAAGGAGTGATTAACGGCCTCAGCCATGGCAGGGCCATGGGTCAAAGAGGCCCAATTATTTCCTGGTGATATTCCTGCTGGAGGAGGTGATAAGCCGACATGGCACTTGTAGGTCCACCTGATCCCCCAGCTTTGGAGCAAAGTGAGGGAAGGGACAATAGGGACACCCCCTGAGCTCCGTTCATGCTCTCCACAGAAGGACTTTCAGACACAAAGCCGTGGGTCACCCTGACATTGCTGAATCAGGCATGGTCCCCCCTCAGCACAGATTTCCAGGAATGCCATCTTTAACATCACCCACTAGGCAAATCATAGCCATCATATGTTTAGGGGAAAAATTGGATTTGCCTTGTAATCTAATCAATGTTAAATAACAGTAATTCTAAGTCTGAGGCTCTATGTTTAAAGTGCTGTGGGTCTCTGGGGATCATCGGAGTTATTTAATCTAATGAAATCACCATTACTGTCTAATGAGGGTGCACCGCAGGGATGTCTTTCCTGGGAAGGAAAGCAATGGTTAAATAAGTGGTAGTCAGGGCCAAATATTCAGAAGGTGTAAATGGTCAGAGTGCGGTAAGTTCGAGGTTTCACTTGGTTGGGACCCAGAGCTTTTTGGCTGCATCCCTCTGGCATGTTTCTAATGGTAACTGTCATTGTTGAAGACATGTTGGTGGTGAGCAAGTGCCCAGGTCCCTCCCGTCACCTCCCTGGGATGCCTGGGCAGGTTGCGCCACACCTTTCCCCTATTTCTGGCCCAAGCAGGAGTTGTTGAACTCAATGATCTTAAAGATCTTTTCCAGCCTAAATGATTCTATGATTCTATGTTTTTTCAATCCATCTCAATACTTCACCCTGTGTCATGACTTGCTGTGCTACCTGCAGCAGTTTGCTCGCTGCATTGGCTCTCCCTGTGGTGGTCTGGGCTGTGTTGTCTGCTGGTTTTTAAGTTGTTTTCCCCCAAACCTGCTGTATTTTTTCATTTTCATTAAGTGGTTTTTCCTTATCTTCTTTTTAGAGGGAGATAGGACCTGTTCTAGTTCACAATTCCCATGCTGGCTTTGCAGCAATTTCTGAGCCACCAGTGGATTCAGTCATTACAGAGCAAGCTGAGCCATATTGAGCCTGTTGCTCTCCTACGCGCTGAACTTATTGTATTCAAATATATTGGAGTTATATCAGCAGCAGGCAGGGATTCTGCTGCTGTCAAATGCCAGCATGGCTGTATCCTGTGTAACCAGGGGAGTGTTCCTTCCATGTAGCGTGTGCTCTAATTCCCATTATTATTTCTTTAATAAGACTGATACTTACTGTACATTGCTCATTTGCTCCTAAAATTGGAGCCATTAGAGCAATAAGTGGCAATTACCTTCTGAGCAGCATGGTGTGTGAACCCAGCACGGTGCCTCCCCGAAGGAGGAGGCTGAAACCTGCCTTTCAGGAGCAAACGTCCGTGAGCAGCAGCATAACGCTGGGGTAGCTTTGTAGGGACAGCTGGGTGTCTGTCAGGGGTGCCCGGCATCCTCCAGAGGGAGGATTGCACCCATGGGTGCTGGGGGAGGATGCATCTGGCTTGACGTCTGTGGGCGATGGGGATGGGGAGGGTTTGTGGCTCTCCACGTGCTGCTGAGTTATCTTGGGACATGTTCCTTACTCGGTGGCTGGGCTCCTCTGAGCAGCCCATCCCCAGGGACTGGCTCCTCCACTGGAAAACAGTCTCTGTGCTGAAAAAAAAAATAAAAAAGGAACATGTCTGGTAATTTAATCATATTAAGTACTCCTAAAAATCACATCTATGCTGCACAACAGCATGCCAGAGGTCTCTGGAGGAGCAGATGCAGCAGGAGCAGTGAGGATTTGGTGCAGAGAGATGGGGCAAAGGAGGGATTTCTGGAGGAGAGAGGGTGAGATGTGCTAGCAGGCAGGTCTGGGAGCCCTGTCCCTGCATGCCACCCTGTCCTATGCTGCCACAGACCATCTAGTGCCACAGAACACCAGCCCTTGCTCCCACAGGGGCAGCACTCTGTCCTCAGTGCTGGCAACAGATGAGCCCCACAGACACAGCATGGGTCCCCCTGTCACAGCGAGGGAGTGCAGGCGATGCCCCATGTGCTAACGAGGAGATCCGGGAGCCACGAGGACGGTCCCTACGGGCGGCTCCTCAGCGACAGCCGGGATGTCTGTGTTCATTATGCACATCCCTTTCATGCCACCTTCATTATTCGCATGCTATCTAGTGTCATTAAGATATCAAGTTCATTTAGGTACATCCACATTGGCAGTTTAATTATGTCTGGGTACTACTCTGTATTTTATTCATGGACTATCTGGGGGCGGTTGTCAAACACAAGCCCAGGAGATAAAGGTTCAGTGGCTGCAGAATGCTAATGTCCTGCTGGTTCCTTTTTGACAAATACACATGCCAGTTATTACCAAACTGATTATTTCATTCATTAACACCACATACATCAGCTCCTTTCACCCGGTATTATTGTATACATTCATCTCTTCATAAACAATTACCTGACAAGGTTGGGAAAGGCAAGTACTGGGGAATTAATGCTCTGATGAGAAGTTCCTGGCATGGGTTAGTAGCAAGGTGCTGGGGGTGTGTGGATTGCCCCGTTAGCGTGATCGCTTCATTAATCAAATTAGGGACAATAGCACGTCACATGTGTGCCGTGTTGCCCAACAATATCGAACCCGTTCGCATTGTGCTGGGGCTCAGCGGACGGGGCTCCCTGTCCAGTTTGTGGTGATGGGGGAGATGAAATGAAAGCCAGGGGACCTGACAGGAAGGCTTGGAAAGCATTCACCACGTCCAGGCCATGATGTGCATTTCTCATCTGCCCTCCCTTTTTATTATTATTGTCATGAGGAACATTTGCATGAGAACAGGTTCTTTGTTTATTGTTTGTGCCTTTTTTCCAGCTTCCACATATTTCTTTCCTGGAGCTGTAACCTTCCATGATAGCATTAGCAGTCGTGGTGGGAATGATTAAGACACCAATGAACATGCAACCATCTGAGGAACAAAACCCCCTGGGTTCTTCTTTCTACATTTTTTAACTGTAAAAGGCTGGCAATGGAGGCAAAAAAGTACAGGGAAACATGAACAATGAAAAATAACCAAACTAATTAAATAAGTGATTCCTACAGCTTTCTCAGAGATCGTGGTGAAACCCAACAGAAAGGACTAGTGACACTGCTCGCCCAGCTGGAGGTTGTCTCACAGTCTGGATCTGCCACAAGTAGCATCCTCCAGCATGTTATGTCCAGAATTAACCTGTGTGGAAGGAATCAGACCTGGAGCCTCTCTCAGCCATTTCCCCTTGAACATACAGCCCACAAGGTTTCAGTGTGTTGTTGGTCCCATATTTATTTCTTTAAACACATTGTACCCTCAACTGTTTCCACCAGCAAGCTCGCTCCCTCTGATACAGAGAAGGAGCAGCTGCAGTAGGCCACCAACACAGCCAGAATCAATTCAGCTTTTCACTCAAGCAGACACGCTCAGAAAGTAATGCTTCAGGGGTCACACTTCTGCACTACTCCAGCACAGGATTTGCAAACTAAATAAAGGATCCGAGTGAGATTTAAGTGCCTAACTCCCTTAGGCCCCTTTGAAAAAAACCCCACTGGAATAACTAAGAAGCTTTCACTGTGCTTTTGCAAAAGCATTAATCCTTCTTGCTATCTCCACAAGTCCCTTTGATCACACTTCAAAATCTTCATCTCCAGGGGTCCTGTCTGGGCTTTCCAAAGTGGCTTAAGAGCAGGCATATCGTTGCTTCCTGGGAAGACCTGGGCTCCCAAGACACAGAATCACTTTTTGAAGCCTCTCCATGGCTCTCCATATTGGGATGGAAAGATCACACCATGCCAAAGGTCCCAGTGATGCCACTGGCCTGCAAGCTGAGACCCCATGCCATGAGGTGGTGCCCGACTGTCGTGGTGGGCCATGGTGTCAGCATGGATTTGAAATCCCTGCTGCTGTTAAGAGTATCAAGATGGGCTTAGCCAGTTTTTCCTGCTTCTTCCATTTTCCTGGGGAAGCACAATGAAAGAGGGAACACACTCAGGCTGGGGTTTTTCCTCTTTGTGGATGCTGAGAAATGAAGGGGGAAGGAAGGTTGGCCTTGCTAAGCAGGGCAGCCCTGGAAAATGAGAGGCTGGGAGCAATCTTCAGGAGCCAATCTGAAACTCCTAGCCCGTGCCAGTTTGGTGCTGAGTGAGACAGATGAGGGTTTATTGGCCTGGACCCAAATGACTCAAGTTGACTCATGAAGCTGAGGTCACTAATTGGGGTTTTTTTTTTCATTCATTCATATTTTGGAGAGCACTTTTCTTTCTTTTTTTTTCTTTACATTAATGAGCTGGATTCACTCTTCGAAACCTTGGTGTCACGCTAAAGTCCAAGCAACAGCCTCTGCATCCCCCTGCCTTCCCTGTGCATTGACACGAAGGTGGACATGGTACAAACATATGGACTGGCTGGACCTGATCTGGATGCTGGGAAGACTTCTTCCTCCACTTGCTGTACGATTTACTCATGAAATTTAGATCTGCTATCAACTAAAACTTCCTGAAATATGTCAGATGACTCTGTTTGATACCGGGTTAGACAGTGATGCATTCCCTGGGAGGAGGTGGAATAGCTGAGCACAGAAAAGAGCTCTTAATGCATGACCTTGTGAGCTGTGGCTAAAATCCCTTAATAGACTGCGGGGCTGGGGGAGGCCAGGGTGCGCTTGCTCAGCACAGTTTCTTTGGCACTAGCCCCTGCCTTGCCTAGAACTTGCAAATTAGGCTAGGAGGAATCTTTTTAAGCTTTCTATTTTCTGGAGACTTTTGCCCTCTTTGCACTTGACTGCTTTGCTCCAGGAATAAAAGTAGGGAGTCCTTTCCCAGTCATTAAAGTTTCATTTAGCAAAAGGACAAAGAATTGGCACGGGAAGGATGAAGAATGACTGCAAGGTTAAACCTGTGTGACTCCATATATTTTAGATCATAGCCTGAAGTCAGGCTCTCTTTTTTGTAATACAGATAGAGAATTTTTTGGCCTTGCAGCAGGAGGAAATGTGTAGTGATATATAAAGAAGTCACTTCTCAGTATAATTTAAGAAACAACCTCTGTTCTCAAAAGGGGGGTCCTTTGAGGTGTCTGGCTCTTTCGTAAAGCTCTCCATTGATGTGCACACACACACGGACAACTGTACATGAAGCATCTCCAGTAGTATAGGGCATGTCACAGTATTTTTCCAAGCTTAATAATCACCGTTGAATTGTTTAGGACTCCACAACAATATCTTAGAGCAGAGATCCCTTTATCTCTGCAGAGAAGGGAGAAAGTCCTTCTCCCCCCTCCCAACAAACCCCAGCAGCTGGGCTGTTAACCTGCAGGGACACAGGGGTGTCCAAAACTCCCCGGGAGCGGTTGTGTGGCCCAAATGGGTCTCAGCCTGCTGTGTCCACTGCTGATTTTGGATATTATCTCCCTACCTTGTGTTTCAGCTTCCTTAGTTTAGCTCCTTTAGTTCCTGTGCTCACTGGGTCCTGATTTTTGGTCTCTGAGATCTGGTGAGATTTCTCCTCCCCCAGAGGGAGGGAAGATGGAGAAACACCTTTTTTCCCCCAGTCACCTCTATTCAGTGGTTTTCTGTGTACTTCCAATTTCCAGACAATATATCACTCCCCTTCACATTGCCTGCAGCTTCTCAACCACTGCCCCTCTCTCCTGCTCTGGTTCTTGCCCTAGTTCCTCTCCCATCCTCTTCTTCCATGGGAAGAACGCATGCATTGCTGTGAGTGTGCATGGCTGAAGGTGCGCATGTGTTTGTGCCTAAGAAAAACAAGTCAGACATGGAAAACAAGCAAATCACATTATATATTGCAGGCAATAATGTGGCTCCCAGGGGACAGAGATAATATAGTGAGAGACAAAAGAACAATAGACTTTGCTGGCCTGAGCGCTCACTTGATTGTGGCTTTTCTGGAATTATTCTTGACTTCTCTGTGTGAGTTGTGAATCAGGTCTTGGAGCTGATAAGAGATCAGTATGCGGTCTCGGGGCTGTGGCAGGGGTGTGCATCATTTTGTTTGGGAGCCCTTGTCGTACATATTGCTCGTAGTGAGAGATTCTTGCTCTGCACAGGAGCCCTGCAACACAAAGGATGGGGATTATTTTAAAGCTGGCTGTGATTTTTGTGGTTTGGAAAAAACACGCCGCTGTCTGAGGGACTTTGACCAGAGAACTGTGTTGATTTGCATTCCCGTTTAGGGTGGCTGCCATTAGCAGTGGGGGAAAGCAGCACTGATTCCCTGAGTTTCAGACACAGAAAGAGGCATCAGGATGAAAACACTGGCATTAGCATGCAGGGTGCTCCCCCCGACGCCTCAGCTGGGGCTTTGGGTGCTTGCAGGATGCAAGGAGGCTGTTAGTCCCCAGGTTTGCAGGTGGCTGAGCAGGGAGCACAGGGCCAAGTTAAAGCAGAGGCTATTGGGGTATGTGATGGGGATGGTTTTCCTCACCAGCTGGGGTGGCAAGGAGCCTTCTAAATGAAAGCACTGCCAGCTTTTGGAAAAATCTTGGCTGGGATGTGCTTCTGGGGACTCCCCAAAGTTCCCTTTACAGAGGCAGCAGATGCTTTGAGGTGTGCTTCTGACTTCCCTTCTTTCCTTCTTCTTTTCTCCCTTTCTCCATTGCTTCTTTTTCCTTCTTTCCTTCTCCTTCTTTCCTTCTCTTTTTCCTTTTCATCTTTGTCTTTTCCTTTTTCTCTGTCTTTCTCTCTTCTGCTTTTTCTTTCTGTCTGTCTATCTGTCTGTCTTTCCACCTTTCTTAGACCTCAGCAAATTCCAGGAAGGCATCAGTTGTCTTTAACACCCAAAGGAAAAATCGAAGGGAAGGGTTCAATTACTCGCATGAAAAATGAGTCTCCTAACCGAGGTCTATCCATTTGCTAGTTGTGCTTGTTTTAAAACTGAATTATAGAGACTGCACATTTTTCTGGAGACAAATGCATTAATTTTTCTCAAAATAGACAAGAGGGAAGCAGAGGGAAAATAAGATAATAAGAGTTTCCACAGTGATTTATATGCCTTTGTGAAAAATAATGGGGGTAGACGGCAGCACGCACCAGCAGCCCGTGGGGGAAGGGGCAGGGGGATGGCAGGCACGACTGCAAGGAAAACTGCCAGAAGTCCAAGTAAGATTGTTGGTGTTAGATGATATAAGATCACTTTATGTCTCTGGCTGGCTTGAAAAATCTCTCTTTCTCTCTATATATATACACACATAAAATATATGCCATATGATGCATTTAAAATCAGCACAGGCTATACTGTTTACACAGGAAAGGATTGTGTTTCTTACCGACCTCTCCCCAGCACTCCTTCTTCTGCCGAAGGATAAACTGGGACCTTTAGAAAACAAAGTAGTGGCTACAATTTTTAACGGATTTGCTCTTGCATGTATTTATATAAGGCAGGCGAGCCCTTCCCCAGGGCCGGCTGCCTGTGCTCTTGGGCAAAAACCAGGGGGTTGAGTTTATTTTTTTTTTATCTGTTCACTTTGGTTTGATTTATATGCTAAAAGAGATATTTTTATTATAGTGCATAGTAAATTGGGTTTCTTTATTGCTCATGAGAGCTGTTTTCCAAAATTGGACTATTTATATACTACACTGATTGCAATGTATTTCTGATCTTAATGTCTAACTGTAGGGAATAAAAAAAATTATACTGAATCGTATTTTTTAAAAACTACAACCTCTTTTTAAGTAAGACGAAATGTGTAACTTTTTCTCGAGAAGATGTTGTGGCACTCAGCAGCTCCCAGGAAATCGTCTCATTTTAGCAGGTAAAGGCTTTTGGTGGCAACTGGAGACTCTGGAAGGGTTTGAAGCAGTTTTGTGGTTTGCCCATTGATGTAATGCACGGGAAACAAGTCCGGGAGGCCAAAGGCCACCAGGGCTGTAGTACCTATGCTGATGGTTCTCTCCAATTACTTATAGGAATGATGCAATGGATTTATTCCCTGTTGGTTTCTGAGTAGAAAATCCTGTGGTGTTCGGACGGATACAGGAGCAGAGAGAGGCTGGAAGTGAGGCTTTGAAGCAAAACCTAAAGCTGTTCCAGGGCAGATGGTTAATTGTGTGGTTCAATTTATTTGCTTAATGCAAATCATGTCCCATTTGCCCATAGCACTGGGGGAACCAGATTCCTGTTTGTTTTGCTAAAGACTGGGCTGAGATTTCACTGCATCTTCTGCAACTCCCACATGAAGCTCCCCTACAGCGACAATGCTTTGTGGTCCACAGCAGAGGATCACCGTACCTCCAGGGCTGGTGGAGAGGAGAAACATCAGCTCCCACAGAAAAGGGCTGGGATGGCAATGAGCCACCAACACCGTGTTGGTCTGCAGGATTCAACCTTCCATTTTCATGGCTCCAGGCCTGTGAAGGTGCTTTAGTGGATGGCAGCATCCCTTTTTCCCATCCCCAATCCAGGCACTGGGGTATGTCTGTGGGTCTGGGCTCCCCAGTCTTCCTGGTCCCTTCTGGCCTTGGACCAGGAGGGTGTTTCCCTTGGACCAGGAGGTTGTTTCTGGGGGTTCCCAACTTCCCAAATGGGCCTAATTGAAGCCTAAAGAGATTTTTCACAGATTCATGGCTTTTCAAAGGAGACATTTGCATATTAATAAGAAGCTGTTCAGACTGATTGGCTTAATGTGTTTGGGGTAAGTATAATTAAATGTCAAGGGAAATATATCATGAAGTAATGAAGCTGAAGCTAATTTATCAAAAAATGAGTCCTAGAGAGGGAGACATTTCCAATAATAAACAGTTCTTTAACCTTCCTCTTTAAGGTGATTTGCTTAGTCAGGGATGAAATGTGCGGTCTTGAAGATCCTTGAGTAAGAAACACGTGAGATGGTTACTGGTTTGGGGGTTGAGGTTTTTCCGTGTTCTCCCCAGTACAAATCCCTCTGCCCTGAGACCCCAAGACTGAGCCCATCAAGAGGGTTCACCCGGGTCCAGGTGGGGGAAGATGCAGCTCTGGTCCCTCTGAGGCCACCTCTGAGGCCAGCCGTGCCTCAGAGAATGTTACATGTGTAAGACTTCAGGGGTGCCCTTAAGGAAGAACAGGCTTGAGGTTTAATTATATCAGACTCTGGGTCACTTATGCCATTTTTTTTCCTCATCTCTCAGTCTTTTCTCTCAATCCGTAAGCTTTTCAGAGCATGTGCCGTCTCCTGCTCTGTTTACGTACTAGCTGGGGATAAAGATCAGTCCATACAGACACAGCTTTAATACAAACAAAAAATGCAGTGTACATTCAGAATTATGATGTGGATCCCAAAACTGGTTATTTTAACATCAGAATTGAGGAGGGTGAGGTCCAGGCTGAAGGCCATGCCTCTTCCACATCCTTCTGTGTGATGGGAGGAGGTTGTGAGCTTCCTTCCCATGGCACAGCCGTGCAGTGGGCAAATGGGCATGCACTTTTCAGCAGACCTGCTGTTTTGGGTGAGTGCTGGGTTCATAGGCTTCATTTCCAGCTATGCATGACTGTCCTCTGCCATCCACCTCCAGTGGTGACTTATTCTCATGTGTGGTGGGAGTGGGACTGGGAGCTCTTGAATTGCACTTTGTGCGCTTGCAAGGGAGAAAGGCAGGGTGCAAGGCTGTAAAAGGATCGTGCCCATCATCTCAGCTGGAAAATCCTCCTTTGGCGTAATACAGCATAGAGGGGAATCAGCAGGTTGGTATCAGAATAACAGAGGCATCTATAAAAGAGAACAGAACTCATATCCATTTGCATTAAGAGGCACCACAGCTACAACAAAAAACAGCACCAAAAATCCCACAGAACCAGCCACCAGAAGCCTGGATTTACCCAAGCAAATCCATGAAGGAAATGACGAATCACTTTTCATTTGGGAGCTATGTTGGAAATATGATTAAATCACTGTGGGCCTGATTTACTCCCTTACAAGAATTAGTTGGTGCTGCAGGGGGTTGGCAAATGGTTCATGCCCTACGCTTGGAGCCCTGACCATTGCCAGGATTAAGCTCTCACCAGGGAAGGTATGTGGTGCTGGAGAGACCACTGAGATGTAAAAACATGGGGGATCAAAAAATGCATGTGGCCACTGCTGGAGATGATGAGTGCTGGATCCAGGACTGCTGAGGAAGGGCAGGGTTTGCACTCTCCGGTGAATGGATACCCCAAAACTGCACTCCCACTAGAGCTGCTGGGAGTACCTTGAGAGGACTTCTAAGGCTGAGTTAAAGAGCAGACTCATGGCCAGGCCAAAGGGGAACCACTGCAGGACTCCTTGGTGGCACAGATGGCTGATGACGCCATCTCCAAGCCCAGCAGAGGAAGCTCCTTTAGATGGTGCCTGGTGGTGTCTCCGTTCCCATACAAAGGAGAGAGACATGGTTAAGGGGTCTATGGCCAAGGGTTCCGGAGCTCTTCATCTGCTTCTGGTAGGTGGATGGCTGGGATTTACCAGCAACGCCACCAGGCAGGACCCAGCATCCTCCCAGCCGGATGCAGAAATGCACCACGATGACTTGGCTGTTTAGCCATTGGAAAGAAAACAACTACAAAATGCCCCTTTTCAAAACCCCAGCTGGTCAGCCCGAAGGAAGCTGCAGTGCCACCCATGATTGCCTCAGCTCCAATGAGTTTCTTGTTTCAGCAAAGAAAATCAATTGCTTGCACGGCTAATGGCATCAGAGAGTTTCTGCTTGTCGATAGCACTTAGGCATTGGCAGTCTCCGGAAGATGCCCAGATGTGCTTCCCAGCGCAGCAGAGTTTCGGGAGCCTCTCGGCACGGTTCCTTCTCCCAGACTGGTCATGGGATGTCGGGACAGCGGCATCACCTCTTCCCACTGACATCTCCTTTGCTAGGAGCCAGGAGGCCAACGGGCACCTTCCTGAGCACAGGGCTGCCAGCTTACCTGCTGCCCTCAAAGCAGCAGCTCTGCCCATCAATAATTAATCAGAGCAATTAGGCAGAAGGCTTGCACATTTTAATTAGCTCTGATCAGTGCAATCTCCCTTCCTGAGGAGGGCAGCGAGGTAAGAGCTGAGCACTGAAAGCACAGCAGGGGGACAGTGCTGTTGAGCAAAGGCTCCCCTGCAGCCCCTCTTTGCGTGCAAATGCTCCCCTGCTGCTTCAAAACACCCCACAGCTCCATCGCTCCAGGGCTGGGGAAGCCAATGCGAAGTTACTTGTGTGCCTGCTTGTATGGGTGGTTCTTGGGGACAGAATGAACACCTTATCTTGGGGACACTGCTGCTTCCTGTCAGGTCATCTTGACCCCGGGTCCACAGGGCAGCAGCTGCCCTGTCCTTGGCCAGGGATTGTTCCAGCTCTTCCTGAGCAAGGTCACGGCCCCAAGATCCGGAAGGAGAGTATCCACCTGCAGAGATATCAGCAATGGCCTGTGCAAATAAACCACTTTGTGGCCTTTCTTTGATGGGTTTCCCAGCCCCTCAGGAAGGAGAAGTCTTCCTGGCTGTGACCTTGGGATGGGGTGACACCGGCTGTTACTCCTGTGGACGTGGTGCTGACAGCTTAGTGTCCAAGTCCCTGTTTTGGAGGCAGTGAGATTGCTGGACAGTTTTTTCCTAAATGCTGAAGTGGTTAAACTTGCTGGCAGCAGGGAGCAGAGCTGCCTTCAGTGCTCAGCATGCAGCAGAGGTGCAACTGGGGGGCATCCTGCTGAGGACCCCTTGATAGCCCAGTACAGCCCCTGAGTTGGACTTGCTCATAGACAGCTTTGCCAGGATGCCTGATGGCATGACATGGATGCCTGGATGGGCACAGCCGCCTGCCTAAGGCCCTGCTCCATACAGACCCTGCCTTGGGGTTGGGACGCTTGGCATTGGTTGCTGCTGGGGGTTTGGATGAGGACAGGGCATATGTCCAGGGGTCCCTGTGGCCTTGCGGGCTGCAGTTTAGGCAAAGGTTTGCACCACAGGTGCTGGCTGCATCCCCTGTTGGGCTGTCAGCTGTCTCCTGAACTTCAGAGGAAGCTTAACTGGAAGGAGAGGAGGGAGGGGCAGGAAGGCAGCTCTGCTGATAAGATGCTGCTTGACAGATACAGCGTGGAAACAGATGCTACCGGCTGCAGATGTAATGAGATACGTAAATACCGAGACTTGCTCAAATAAACACTGGCATCTGCCGTAAGGATGAGCTCGGGAGCTCCTGAGGCCACCAACTCTGCACCAGCCGCAAGCACAGAGCAGGCTGACTTGTGGGGTGGGTGGAGGAGAGGCCCTGCCTCTGCAAGAGCATTTTATTCAGGACGGTGGCATATTAACAATGTGCCATGTTTATCCCCTACAGCAATGCCTACGGCCAGGGCTGTGCCTGCAGCACCCAGCAGTGACTGTCCCTGCAGCCCGGGCTCCAGCACAGGTGAAGCCTGCACTCAGGGGCAGCTGCCTGCCACCAGGTCTGGTTTTTGGGGTATTTTCTAAATGCCTAAAAGTGATGATATGCCCCATGTACTTTGAGAACTGCCCTTTCATCCCAGCACAGCTCAATGCAACAAGGCCCTGTTTTCATGTATGCTTTGATTTTAAACCCCTCTGGGGTCTTGGGGATATTTCATGTATGCTTTGATTTTAAACCCCTCTGGGGTCTTGGGGATAGTAAAAAACCTGTGTCCTGGGACAGACCTCGCTGAGCTCGACAAAGGGAGTGTGCCAAGGTGGCAGGAGGCTCCTCAGCACATCTCGGGGAGCAAATAACCCAGGGACCATTTCCTGCTTGTAGGAATGAAGCAGTCCTGCCAGACATCTTTCCGACCATGGCCAAGAATTACGATTATCCGAGTGGGTGATGCACTCATCCTGCATGGTTTGCAGTGGTGCAGTGGGGACAGAAGAGCAAAGCCAGAAGAAAACCCAAGGTCCCTGACTCCACCACAGTTGCTTCACGAAGGTGCAGGTGTCCTCCGGGAGATGATGGTTCTGTTGTAGGTCCCCCCAATAACACCTAGATTTTCCCAAGTGTTATCTTTGCCCAGAGAAAATGCCATGGCAACAGGATGGGTAGGGATGGGAGAGACCCACGGTCTTCATTGTCCCCTCCCAGGGCATTCCTGCCTCTTATTTTGCTCCAACCTCTGCCCAATCTGTCCTCCATTAAAACCAATGGCAAGAGTCTCCCTTTGATATAATGTCAGTTGGACTTAATTTTACATCCAGCAACGCAATGAGTGATTTTCTTTCTTCCTTCCAGACCTCTCTGATCTTTTGCCACCCTCCTTTCAGCTTACTCAGTCCCACAGCTTTTCTTGGGTTTTGTTTTTTTTTTTTAATTTTTATCAGATTCTTGAAATGCATTTTTCCATTTATTGATTTCACCTGACATCTAAAGGAAGGCAAAGCAGGAGGTTCAGCTAACTCTGACGTGCCCTCACAGCTCATCAAAGCAAATTTAGAGCCTTGCTAGAGCTGCCAGGGCAGCACAGCCCCTGGGCTGAGACACCGGCCTCATAGGAAGGACACATTCATCTCCTTAGGCAGTGTTTTTTAGTTTATATATACATACATGCTCCTGGTTACATCACGTTATCACTCTTGCTGGACCATCTTTCTTTTCAAACTCCTGTACACACTGTAGTGGTACTTCTGGGAGTGTGGGCTTGAGGGTGGGGAAAAAGCAACTGCTTGTGACAGCAGGTTTTGATTTTTTTCAGAAATTTCTGCTGCAGAGCCGCTACTTAAAGTGATCTGGAAGAGAAAGAGAAATGGTGGTGAGGGCAGGAGAAGATAACTTGCTGGTGGCTGCAGTAGCACAGGGAGCATTGTACACCGCTTTGGGGGCATGAAGCTGCATCAAGCCGTGGTGCTTGCTGTGCTTCAGTTTCCCCATCCTCCTTGTCTGATAGCTACATGCTGGAGAAGGCTCCGTGTTTCCCCCAGGACTGCCAGCTGTGTTACATCCACACTTGTGCCCCATCCTGGAGACAGAAATTCTGGCACCATTTCTGTAGAGAAGTGAGAGGTGAAATAAGCCCACTCAGACAGTTAATTTTCCCTCTCTGCTCTGTTCTCCTGGCCTTGCCATAGCATCCGTAACAGTCACTTAACACTTGACATATAAAAGGCAGCACAAAAGTGAGAGAGGCAGAAAATGCCGTCAAGTGGGATTAAAGGACACGAGAGTGCCAGTGCCCATCTCAGTTGCTGCTTGGGTTTTTTGGGTGGTTGATGAAGGGGGGTTCCCCTCAAGCCTTGAACACTGGTTGCTCCCAGAGATGAAAGGAATGTTTTTGTTCTCCTTGTCTTCCTCCCATACACAAAGACCAGATAATTTTGCACAAACAAGCCAATTTAATTTTTAACCATGCTGCTACTTTGTGGTGCAAAGGCAGGACTCGGGATGGATGTTTGCTGGTGGGAGATTGTCCAATCCTCCCCATGACCCCATGTTACATTTCTGGGAGCTGGAAAGGCTCTTCTGTGGGATGCAAGGTCCCACAGCTGACTGCAGAGAAAGATCAGCATTGGGAAAGACCAGCATTTCTCCGATAGGTTTTTTCCTGCGATGACCTCTTTGGTGGCACTTCCTTAATAACAACACTTACCACCACAAGAGACTTCCTTTCCCACCGCTGCTGTGGGCTGAGGTGCTCCAAGCCCCAGCCAAACCCTGGCCATTGAATCTGGAGCAAAACCAAACTGCATCTGGTTTAAGCCGAGCAGAGCAAAAAGTTAATGGAGGGCAGATTTCTTCTTTGAAGATTGCTCTGTGTTTATCGAATTCAGTGGCAACTCACCTCGAGCCATGGAGACATCTCAGTCAGCCTCCTTGGATTCTCTAATATCTGCCCAGGGGCTTTCCTTCCCACACCGTTTCTTTGTGTGTATCCCACTGCTTGGACCTGTAGTTTAGACTTTTGGCTCAGATGGAAGAGGCACCTGGAGCCTGGAGCAAGGTGTCCCTCAGCCCAGGCTGTCCAGTGAAGGTGTCTTGGGGTATAGGATGGGGGTGTGCCCTTCTGCATCTGCTGTGTCTCATAACCCTGCTGCAACTTGCAGGCTGTGTAATGGAAAGATCTTGATAGCTAAAACCACCAGAGCCGTTGTGACTTTGTATCTTTGGGAAAGCCCAGCCCTGTGTAAACAGGCTGTGTGAAACTCCGCTTCATGTTTCTGCTTCATTCCCATCCTTTATCCAGTGGATAGTTACTGTCCTGCCTGCCCTTTCTGGGGCTGTGGCCAGGTCAGCAGGAACACGGCCAAAGACAAGGGTAAACAGCAGCATGCCAGAGAAGGAGGATCTGCAGCGGCAGCTCCTTCTTCGCTGCCTCTGTGCTGCTGCAAATGTGGGTGGGGAGAGCACTAAGTCAGCCCAGCAGCATGCTGGAGGGGTCCAGGGACATGAGCAATGTCCCTGAGCTGTCACTGCCATGCAGATGCCCCGGCTGCAGGTGTTTTACATCTCAGGTCTTGGTTGATGGTGGTTTTGCACTTTCAGGCTAGACCTCTGCCATGTTTGCTGGGCTGCTTGCAGACCCACTCTGCTCACTGCTGCCACAACCGGGTGAAGCTGTGACTGCCCCAGGGATGGGCTGAGCATGTGCCCACATCTCAGCCACCCCTAGTTTGCTGGTTCTGGGACCAGGACATCAACATTTGGTGAGCGAGGGACTGATCTTTCTCCTTCACTGCTCATTTGCCTTGGGTTATTCCCTGTTCTGGCACTGAGGAGCTGCGTTGCTGCAAGCTGCATACCCCTGTGTTGGGCCAAACCTGTTCTCTGCGTCCTCCTCCTTGGCTATATTGCAATTGCCATTTCAGGCAGTGCACAAACTCACTTTTCTGCTGCAGAAGATCTTGAGGTAGACCTAGCTGTGCACTCAGATGGAGAATGGTGTGCAAGACCCTGAAGCTGAGGCGCTGCCTCGATACAGGGCAGTGCTGACCCTGGCAGCACAGGGTGGAGGGAGTGACACCATTGTTCTTCTCTATGGCATCAGGCTGACACACCTGGTTCTGGATGATCATTTCAATCCCGCTAGCCTGGATACCTGGGCTCCGATAGGCTGATTATTTTTTTAAAAGTCCTATTAGGACTGCCAGGGAGAAGGCACTCACCTTCTGGGGTTAAGAGGAGGAGAGGAGTCCTGCCCTTCGCCCATGATTGGAGCAGGTTTTAGTAGAGGCCAGAGAGCATGTGGGGCTGATGGCTGTAATCACAGCAGCTTTATTTATCACTCTGGGTTGCGATGGCGTGAGGCCTGATGAAGAGCTGCCCTTATCTGCCAACGTCAGCCTTCCTCTGGGAGAGAGATAGACTAGATTTATGTGGGAAAGCCTTGCAGCAAGTCCATCCACACTGCTTTTAATTCCTTGTGTGCTGTGAAGGAGCCCAGGGGGTCCCAAGCGAGACACGGCTTGGTCCAGCTGGGAGCAAAGCACCAGGTGGATTTCACACAGCAATCTCACCTTGAGTGTTCTGGACCCAACACCAGGACCAGCTTCCACCTCTGCAGAAAACACAGTGGCACAGGGCTGCCTCTCCTACAGGACACAGGCTGTCCCTTCCCAAAAAATTTCTGGAACATCCAGTGCTTGTTACTGATCACCAGCTTCACTTGCTGCTTTGAGTTGTTGGGAGAGCAGCAAAACCAGGTGAGACAAAACAGATGTTTTAACCCATTTCCCATCCCCTGATGGAGTTGCGTGGAGGTATCCAGCGTGAGCTGGTGGCAAACACCACCAACAGATATCATTGCATCCATTCCTCCAAACTGAATTTCCAGAAAGAATCAACCCTTGGATGCTCAGTCTTGTAATGAAGGAGCCCGATACTTTATTCTGCTTTCTTGACATAAAGAGATGCTTTATTGCCCAGAGTTGCGCTCTTGCTAAGAACAGAGACTTGAGATCAGGTGGCGTCTCTGTGGACTCTGATCTCCAGGGTTGAGCCAACACCCTGCTTGCCCTGGGAAACTTAAAGTTGAGCTTTTTAAAGGCATCATTGTACCGTCAATAAAGAGATATAAAAGCAGTAATAAACATGACGCCAGTGATCAGTTCCCACACCAGGAGTGGCTGAGGGTTGGGAGACTGTTACTGGGATGTTCTTATGCGACCCCAGCACTAAAGTGCTGATGACAAGGACCGGCACACCAGGGTGCATCAGGAAATCTCAGAGCATTGCTGGGACCTGTAACCACCTGGTGCTCAGCCCTTGCACAGCATTACCCCCCAGCCCAGCAGCCGACCCTGCAGCTGCACCTCTCCCACCCTGGCCGGGTGCTGGGAGGGTTTGCTGCAGTGGCAGCAAGGCAAATCCAAACCATTACATTACCAAAGAGAAGTCCTGCAAAGCTCATTGGGGCACGGAGGGGCCACAGCCCCCCCACCACGACCAGAAGCCCCATGAGCTACCTCCAGGAGCTTTGGCTGGACATGGGAACGGCCATCTCAGACACTGCTGCTGGGAAGAAAGTACAGACCTGGGCCAGATATGAATATGCATGCATAGCCGAAATGCTCCCTTTGAGGAAAGTCTTCCTCCCCTATTAAGTAATTAAATAAAGCCCCAAGCTCTACTAAAATTAAAATAACAGAAGCCATTTATTCTGGCAGGGCCCACTGGTGGCTGCTCTTGCCAAAAACATTTCTGTGGTTCTTGTCTTTTCAAGTGGCTCTTTTGCAATAAAACCCAGATGCCATTAGTCCAGGGAGGCCTCCAGGCAACTGTTTACGGCCATGAAAGATGCCCTTTGTAATTAATTAATCTCCCAAAAGCTGTGGTAGCACATTCCCCATGGCTCCTGGCATGTCCCTGCCCACTGGCCCTGGCAGTGGAGGTGCGTGTTCATTCCTGGGCACTGAAGAAAGCTTTTATGTTGCAGCCTCGCCATGAAAGGGGTTAATCTCCTCCTTGGAAAGACACAGTGGAGATTTCCACACTTATCAAAACACAAACAGAAATCAGCTTGCCTTCCTGCTGCCCTTGCCCTGCTCCCAGTTCAGCAGCTCCTGCTCTTGCTCAACAGCAAATTGCAGTTGCAGGAGGCTGTGTTAGAGGAGCAGGGATCAGCTGGGGACTGAGCCGGCAGGCAGCGGGGAAGGGGGGGTACAACCTGTTTCCCGAATCCCCCTTTGGGGGATTCAGGTGCTTCCAGATGACTCAGTCATTGCAGGGTTTCCATACTGGAGGGCAACAACGCAACACCTGAGAGACATGGGCTTGGTGCACGTGGGGGGAAAAGGTGATTCATGGGACTGTGCCAGAGCAAAGAGCCGTCCAGCCCAGTACCTTCTTCCAGATGGTGACTAGTATCAGGTATCTACAGAAAAGTGTATGAAAGCTGGTGGTTTGCAGGGCTCCTTCTCCTGTTATCTACTCCCAGCTGAGGGCAATTGGGGTTCAGGACTCCCTGTGGCTGAAGTGGCTCTGGGCCTCCCTCATTTCGTTGTCACCAACTCATTTCATCCACCATGAATTTGGCCAGTCTGTTTCTGAACCATTTACACTTTTGGCCTTTGCAGCATCAGGTGATGGCAAATCCCACCATCGAATCATGTGTCTGCTCAGCAAGGGGCATCCTCATGCTGGTTTTGAACCCATCTCCACCCTTAGTGTCAACAGCAATTACCTTAATGTCTTTACATCCTTCAGCATGTGAGAGAGCTCTCTCATACCCCTCAGCTCATTTCTTCTCCAGCCTGAATGTCCCATATTCATGAAGTTTTCCCCAAACAAAAACTGTCAGCAGAGACCAGCAAAGATTTGGCTTCCCTAGGACCGTGTCTTTGCCCAGCCTGTATATAATGTGGTTGCAAATAGAAAGAATTTCTTTAGGAAGGCTCAGTCCTCACTGCCTCATTTGTAACATAACGACTCAGCCTGAGGTTTGGTTGTTATTGGTATTTTTAGCTGTTGTTGGCTTTTCATTGTTGCTTTTTTGATAGATGAGTTTAATTTTGCCAGCACATTGCACAGGTTTGCAAACCAGATGTTGCTGCTGCAAGATGGTAACAGTAACACAGGCAGGGAGCAGTTCATCATGATACATGGGTGTCACAACCATGGCAAGGTCAAAGATGAGGGGTGTGAGGGTCCCTGCAGGTCCCTGCTCCTCGGGACCTGGGGCTCAGTTGCCATGAGAACTGCTGGTGGTATGGCGGTGAACCCTGCCAGCACTGCAGCCACCTCCCATCCATCTCCCATTCCCCCCAGGAAGGACTGGACCATTGAAAGGACACCAAGCTGCGGAGAGTAAATCTCTGCTGAGAGCCTGGAAGGAGGGATGGGTTTGTGTAACCAAATGATGATGGTGTGAATTATTGGCGTTCTGCAGATGCTGGTTCCTTTCTGGGGGTGATACATGGGGTGATGCGAATGTGAGGGGATGGGATGGGGTGTGGCAGGCAAGGAAGAGCAAGGAGAGGAGCTGGGAGTGTTCAGGAGGAGCAGACAATTTGCTGCTCATATGGCTCCTACACCTTACTGGCTTGCCTTGTTTAACACAGAGGAGCTCAGGTTATCCTGCGGCCAAATCCTGTGGTCCTTTAGAAAACCATACCCAATGCCTGGCCCAGGAAGGCTTTGAACTCTCAAGGGGACCATGGACCACGATGGACGCTGGCCTGAGCCCCAAGCCCCTTCCCGCGCCTGGCTGGGAGAGCTTCCCAAAGCAGCCTGAGTGTAGGATTTCTTTGGGTGGAAGAAGGCAATCGCTGAGGTCAGGGCGCTGATACTGCACTTTTTTATGTGACATGAGCTTGCTGCCACCTTGAAAATACCAAAAGATAGTCTCTTACATCCTGGCCCTTCAAAATCCCTTGTGCCCTGCAGGAAGGGAGTGTTGTTACTCCAGAAATTCACTGTTATTCCAGGGAATTCAAGCCAATGTGCAGGAAACCCCCGTTTGGGCAGGGAGGAATTTAAAGGGATAGGACATTAGGATTGTAGAGATGTGCTCTGTTCTTACTGTGCCATTGCAAGAAGGGAGGTGGGATCTCCCTCAAGAAACCCCTTAGGGGCCTTGAATAGGTAAAATAGGTTTAGTTCTAATTCTAGGTAAATAGGCAGCCAAAGGAAGTGTGAGATCAGGAGTGTGTTTAGATGCTTTGCTGAATCAGAGCCTCCTGACTATCCATACAAGGAGGAAAGCAAGCTGGGCTGGAGGCGTGAGGGTCAGGAACGTTCTGTCCTTGGTACCTGGGACATCCCCAGAGCACTGCCTGTGCTCAGCTCCCCCCACCCACCCAGGGGCATTCGGCACTAACGTGTCCCTCTCTCCTCCTCTCTCAGGGACCTCATGCCCAGGACCC
>VZTL01000930.1:9705-34456 GCA_013400535.1 Scopus umbretta
CCCCCCCCGTCCCCGAGGCAGCAGCTCTCCGGTCTCCGCAGGCGGCGTCCCACGAGCTCCCCGGCAGCCCCGAGGTGTCCGTCTGCTTCGCCAACCGCTCCGCCGCCCTCTTCCACCTCGGGCGCTTTGAGGTAAGCGGCGGGACCCACGGCAGCCCGCCCACCCCACGCACCCCCGAGCTCCTGGGTGCCCCTGAGCAAGCCTGCGCACCCAGAGGGTGGCCTGAGGCCTCCCGCGTAGCAGGAGGGGGGACTGGGGAAGGGAAGAGCCCGAGCGCCGCCTGAGGTGTTACTGCACAATGTGTGCACATAGGGTGCTTCAGCAAACCCCGCCATAACGGGTATTTGATTGTTAGAACAAGAGACCGTAGATCAGTTGTGCTTCCAAAGCTGTGCTTCAAGCATCCATCGTTGCTGAAACTTTCTGACGGGTTCCTGCTTTCCTTCTTGTTCTACGTCAGGAAGCTTCATTCCCCTGACAGATTGGCTACGCACAGGGAATTTGCTCACAAACATAATCTTACTAAAATATTCTGCATCTTAGGTGGACTAAAAGAGTACGAGTCTCAGCTGGTTTTCAAGTACATTTAAAAGGCCTTGTCTTTGTTTCTAGGTGTGTTTGGAAGATATTGCTAGGGCTGAAAGTCATGGCTATCCAGACAGGCTGCTGCCCAAGGTCTTGCTGCGGAAAGTTGAATGTCTGCTGTGTTTGGGGAGGTTACAGGATGCAGCAGATGCCCTCAGCGTGGTGGAGAAGAAAATTGCTATGGATGGGGTCGTGACTAACCCTACACACCAGACACTGCTAAAAAAGTTAAGTCAACTGAAGATTAAAATACATGAGAGAGAGAGTTGTCCAGGGCCTGCACGAGAAGCATGTGGTGACATTCAAAAAAATTCGGAGATCTGGGAAGAGAATGACAGTATTTCAGGCGCATCTTCATCTTTGAGCTTGAATTTTGATATAGAGAGAGGACGTCACTTGGTGGCCTCCCGGGACATCTTGCCAGGGCAAAGCTTGTTGAAAGAGGAGGCCTTTGTAAGCGTGCTCTGCCCAGGGGAGAGCTACCTTCTGCAGGACAGCAGCGAAACAGCGTGGGATACTCGAGTCACTAATGCAGATCTTTATTGCCACCGTTGTCTGAGGCAGCTCTTAGCCTCAGTGCCTTGCCGTGGGTGCAGTTACGCAAAGTACTGCAGCCAAAACTGTGCAGACGTGGCATGGGAGCAGTACCACAGGACAGAGTGCTCCCTGGGAGCGCTGCTTCTCACATTAGGGGTCTTCTGCCATGTTGCTTTGAGGACTGTTCTGCTGGCAGGATACACAGAGGTTAGCAGGCTGGTGGCGTGGTCCCATGATGATGACAAGGACCTTCATAACCCTGAGGCAAGATGCAAACATCTCAGTGAGACACCAGATACAAGAGCTGGTACCAGAGGTATCCCTGGTTGTAACGACAATGGTCAGTACCAGAGTTCTTACCAAACTGTCTTCAACCTTTTGCCACATGCTGAGAAGCATAGCCCTGAACATAAGTTCCTTTGCATGCTGAGTGTAGTAGCTATATGCAAACACCTGCAAGAAACTGGCCTAGAGGCTGCTGTTTTGAATCGGGAATCATCTGAGAAGTGGTCCAAACCAGAGACATGTGAGAAAACATTGGGTGAATTGTCTCCAGAGCTGAAGACTATGGCAGAAGCGATGCTGAGGCATGTGTTGCAGCTGCAATGTAATGCACAAGCAATCACTGTAATGCAGGAGTCGGGTAAGATAAAATGTTTTAAGCCCTTCTCTGTTGTCCTTGCTCATCTAGCTTGTGTGAAGTGAAGAGATTGAATTATCAGTTGTTAAAAGCTCCCACTGCAGATGGGAATGACTTGCTTAAAATTTAATGGACTGTCCCGTACTGGCCTGTTCTTTAGTGCACCTGTATTTAGGGTATTTAGCTATCACTTACTGCAGCAATATACCAGAAATCTTTCTACTGCTATCTGCAATTGGTCACAGTGCTTGTTGCATAAGTTGCGTAGGTTGCTGAGCATTCATTCTCAACCTACATGTTTTTCCTCTGTCTTTAGGGTCCGGAGATGGTGCTGTTGTAAATAAGAAGCCTGTGCGCCTGGCGACAGCCTTCTTTCCTGTCCTTAGCCTTCTGAACCATTCGTGCTGTCCCAATAGCAGCGTGTCATTTAGTGGGACAGCTGCCACTGTCAGGGCATCACAGCCAATCCCAAGTGGCCAAGAGATTTTCCATTGCTATGGTAAGTATTAACTCTCTGTTTGTCTCAAGGCACAGGCATCCTTTCACCTCTACTTGGCATGCTAACTGATTGCTATTAATATCATAATTCCCAGTGTAATGTTGCTAGAGTCTTTGTTTATGTATAAGCCTTGATCAAAGATACCAACACAAGATTTTATCTCCTGAGCCCACTGTTACATTTTCAGTCTCCAGTTACGTCCTTTCCAAAAGATGATATATCTAGTCTCAATTATAATAAAGTTAGGTTTAGTTTGATGTTAAGAACTGTACCTGTTCAGAGATTTATACCTTTGCCATCCCTTTGCAGGGCCTCATCGATGTAGAATGAGGGTTGCTGAGAGACAACAGCTTCTCAGTCAGTATTTCTTCGAGTGTCACTGTCAGGCATGCCTTGATGAGTTAGAGTCTGATGTCAAGAGTGTGGTGTCCATGAGAAACTCATTCTGCTGTCCTAGCTGCCAGGCTCCGATGCAGGTAGTTCTTCCATAGCTACGATTGTATAACTATGTGTATATGGATGAGTAACGTTTGGGTCTCTGGGAAAGTCAAGAGTTAAAAACCGCAGTCTGTGATCTCTGCTCAGAATGCAAAAGCCCCTGTAGAGTCAAGGCAGTATCTCACTGTTCTTAGCAGCTTTCTTGTAATGTTCTTGTATGTCAGTCTTCCAGCATTATAGGGAAAATAATGCCTTTAACAGCAAGTTAAAATCCCTTTGAACTTGATAAAGGAATTTTAGAATATCAGGGCTGTGGACTAGGGGAAGGGGGATATTTAGGAAAGAAAATTGAGGCCTGGAGTCTAGAACAGAAGGTGTACGTACAGGGGCTGTATGTAGATAGAGTCACACACTCTGCGGTTCACAGGATGTAAATAAAAACGCCATGTAGCGTGGGTTAGATGGGGAGAAGTCAACACAGTATGTATTTTGTATGAATATTAGTTGTGTACCACATGACCCTGCTTTGGCCTAATCTATAGCTCCCATAGTCATAGCTATTCCTGGAAGTTTCTCATAAAATCAAATAAGCTAATAGCAAATTACAAGCGAGTCACTTTGTTTAATGAAGGCAACTGAGAAACAATTTAGCATCTCTATAACACAATACAGAGATAACAGAGATGGAAAGTAAGCTTTGAGTTGAACATGAGCAGGAATGATCACAGGGATGATTTCCACAGGGGGAAGACATGCTTTGTTGTTCAAATGAAGCTTGTGCAATCTCCATCAGCAGGGAGAGCCTGTCACAACGTTTACAGGACCTTCAGCAGCAAATCCAGAAAGCATTAGAACTGCTAAGAGACGGGAAGGCTGGTAAGGCTCAGCTTTCTGCTTTAAGGTCAGCAGCTAATGAATAGACGTCGGGAGACCGTTG
This sequence comes from Scopus umbretta, assembly GCA_013400535.1. NCBI lineage: Eukaryota > Metazoa > Chordata > Aves > Pelecaniformes > Scopidae > Scopus > Scopus umbretta. The sequence goes on from VZTL01000930.1 coordinate 13,342, forward strand.
TTCTAGCCATGAGATGGCACTGTTGCTTACGCAGTTGGGGTCTTCTGGCGTGCAGCCTGGTGTCCCTGGGGACTTGAGCTTTAGTTTTTTTATACCCTTGATCCGGGTGTTAATCTAAGTCACATGTTGTTCCACAGTAACTAAAAGAACTCAGGGTAACATTGGAGTTATGCATTCCCAGGCCTTGCTTTCCTGGAGTGAGTCTGGCCAACACTGCGTTAGAGTAAGCAGGGCTGCAGATGAAGTCGATGTTGAGTCCCAACCAAATCCAAATCTAGCTGTGTAAGATGCAGAGATGAGATTGGACTGAGTTTATTTCATGGATCACGGAAAGCTGGAGACTGGCCAGTAGGATTAATTTTATAACCTGTTTTGTTATAGATCAGGCTATCAAAATGCTCCTGAAGTGTCAGAAGGATGCTGGAAACTTCTTGTCTCCAGAGCATTTGCTGATGGGAGAGATGGAGGATCATCTGGCACAGGTCTATGCTACTCTTGGTATGGCATTGTCTTCTCATTATCTTTAGTTTTCTGAACTTTGAATTGAACATGGCTAGCCTTTTCACTTTTCTCTTAACTGCATTTCTCTAGTTTTGACAGCAGGGCTCTCAGAAAGTCTGCTTTAGCCAAAATTGCGTTCCCAGCAGCCAGTGAACAATAATGTGATCTCATGTTTCTTCTAGATTCCCTGTCCTGGTTCTGAGGTCAGCAGCCTCCCAAGAATGCTGTGGACACAGTTCATCATATTTTGTATAATGCTGTCAGATTCTTCGGGAGGCAGTAGCTCTAGAACGTACTTATTCATGACTCATTTTTTGTTTTGTTTTGTTTTCCATCAGGAAAGTGGCAGGAAGCAGCCAGACACCTGGAGAGGAGTATTGAGGTTGTGGAAATGCATCACGGGCCATCAAGTGTAGAAATAGGTCACGAACTTTTCAAGCTGGCACAAATTCTCTTCAATGGGTAAATTTGCTTTCATTCTGTGTCCCTTCCCTGTACCACTCCTGTGTGTCTGACACAGGATCATGGCAGGTGGTCCTTGGCACTTTGCAGGGTGTCTCGCAGGACCCTGGGCAGTCTGGCACAGGTACAAAAGTTGGCCATTACTCAAGTGCAAGTTCATTAACCCCACTGGGGCTCACTTACACCTCATGACTCTCTTTGGACCCATTTCTCTGCTTTGTGCCTGTCTAGTCTTTTCTTCTCCCTGGCTCCCTTTATTCCCTTATTGTTTTATTTCGACAACTAGTCACCCTTGGTGTTTACACCTCAATTGTATAACGTCGATGACATCTTTTCAAAGGAGGAAATAAAATCCTCTTGCTCTAATTTGGCTCTCTTTTGGCAAGGAAGTCCCCTGACTGCTTCTTAAAATCTTCTCGCAGCACTTCCCTTTAACTGAATTAACTTTAGTGGGAGCTGCAGTGAGGAAGTAGTGGCTACCTATAATCAAAGGTAGTATTTTAAGCTTTTGTTCATCTCCTTACCTTCCCACCCACCCCTCGTCCTCCTTTTGCAGCTGAAGTGCACACTGTATGCCTGGTGCTGAAAGGAAGTGGAGGGTAGGATCTGCACCCATAAACAGGTTTAGGTTTTTGTTGGGGAGGAGTTAAAGGCTGTGTAAGTCAAGGAGCTGAATTAAGTATTTTGTATACTCTGTTCTTATTCTCTTCCTATTTCAGATTTGCGGTTTCTGAAGCTCTGAGCACGATTCAAAGAGCAGAGGAGATTTTGTCAGTGCACTGTGGTCCTCAGAGTACTCAGATCCAGGAACTACAGGAGATGAAGACCTGTCTGTTAGAGCTTCCCACAAGCATCCTTCAGAGGACTTAATTTCCCTGTCAAAGGAAGCTGCAGTGCGATCTTTCATCAAAGCTAAGTTTCATGTGGTAAGGTAGTCATGCAGTACAAGCTGGAAAGTCGTATGTAACAAAGACTTGAATGAAATCTGAAGTGCTCTTTAGTGAGACTGTTGTAAATAAAATGACCAATTCTAACATGAGGGGTCTGTGTGTGGTACGGTGGGAATAGACACTGTTGTATCATTTCTGCATGTGGGTTTGAAGCACGTGTGTGAGATGCTTGTGTATGTGTGTGTTTCTAGAGATGTGAATCTCCTGTGTGTGGTACCCTGATGGTTATGAACATGCAGTCATCCAGACCACACTGCCTTTTATTTCTAATGCTATGAAGCACTTTTCTTCTTGCTGGTGTGAAACACAAACGGTTGGAATGGGTGAGGCAGCAGGCTGGCAAGTGCAAACTTATAAGCTGGGAGAGGAGGCGCTGCAGAACGTGGAGGGCTACCAGTGCAGACCTGTCAGTGATGAGGGATTCAGTATAAACAACTGGCTTCAGATTGGAAGACAGGATAGGGAAAAATGCAGTATACACCCAACTGATGCTTGTCGGATCACAACACAGAACTGCACTGTGGCTCGGTCTGGGCAAAAGGGAAGTGTGAAGGCATATGATGTAGGCAGACAATCTTTCAAGGGAGAATACTGGGCCTTGCTGAGATTAATAGCAAAAGCTCTTTTATTGCAGCATGAAGGCATAAGATTTGCAAGTTGTGTCTTTGTGCAGCAGAGCAGGGAGCCAGTATCCCTCCTAATACCACCCTTTCCATCTGGGCCCTACCATTGCAGATACTGTGAAGGGATCTAAACACTCCTGGGATCTAAGATCTTGCCAATGAAGAAGAGGGTTCCAGTGGTATCATCTCGCAGTACAAGAAGGAAGGGTCTGTCCACGTGATATTCTATGGGGAAGGTCAGACGAGCAGCATTCACCTCAGGATTTGGTGTGGAACTTTCCCCATCTTCACTAAGCTCCAGAATTGCCTTGTGTTGCACATGAGATAGCTTAATAGGTTTGGCAGAAATCTTGGTAAAATCAGGTGATGTGAAAAGTGATTGGAGCCCTGGAGGAAAGAAAGAAAATTACATTAGCTGAAAGCATAGATTGCAGGTGGGGGAGCAGTACTGCTAATGCTGTGCTCCAGGAGGGCACGTAGCTGCTCCGGTAGAGTTTATTGGGTGGAAGGGGGAGAAGAAGCTTATATCTGTTTCTACGGAGCTTCCCTCTCTCAATCTCAGAAGCATTGTATGAGCTTGGTGGAAAGATGTGATAAAAAGTTGAGGAGTCCTGGACCGAGGTGATTTAGGTGCTGGTGAAATCTCTGCAGACTGACAGCAGGACCTAACTAATAACCCACCAGCTTTCTATTCTTCCGAGATCAGGAAGCAACTTGCCCACTGCTTTGAGCCCTGGCAATCTGTAGAGGGTGTGTGATGTACATACTTGTCTCCTTTAGTGTGCTGCCAAGTGCCTCTTCATAGTTCAGCTTTAGTTTGGGCAAGCTTAGTACAGCATGGACTGTCTTCAGCTCCTTGTCTACATCGTGGACAAACTCAGAACTAAGGCTTTCCTCAATCAGAGTCATATTCTGGGTCACCTTCGTAGGCAGGAAGAACATGGCACTGATTCCCTCTGTCAATGGCAGCTGGGCAATCTGGAAGGCCAGTTATGAATAAGAAAGGGTCACATCAATAATAAACAGTTTTACCCATCCCGTACCAGGCACAGGCCTGAATCTCGACTGCCTGGTCAGCCTTTCTAGTTAATATTTGGTCTTCTTCCCTGTCTGCTTTTATGGGACATGATGCTTCCAGAACCTTCTGGTGCCCAGGCTTTCATCAACCCACGCTGCACTCTTTCTGCTATTACATAGCAAATGCTCTCTCTCATCTGTTGAGTCCTGTAATGAACTGCAGTATTGCTTTGGGGGATTCTCAGCTGGAACGCCTTTGAGCTCATGCTACAGTGAAAGACTCGTTGAAAGAAGTAGAGATAGGAAAGTTTTGAGGATTGTGCCCTGCCCTGCTTGTCCTACTTTAGGTCAAGCAATACAGGCTGGTAGGACCGATGCATTATTTAAATTCTGGACTGCCTGTTGCATAGCCAATGTAGAAGTAGGATATTCTATGAATCAACATACTGCCTTTCAAAATAGGGATTGCAAAACTGGCCTGATGGGAGGAGCATGGCTGTCTTCTGGAATGAGTTAACAGGTAAATGTAGCTGAGCCTGTTCCTCAGTAGGTTTAGGAGATCTTGTGCAATATTTGCTCTCTGACCTTGCAGTTGAGTTCTGAGTCAAAACCATATCGTAGTATGGCTTTGGGGTCTGACATCATGGACACCTTCACAGTTCTGTCCTCATCCAGATGGAAGTCCTTCAGGGCAGTCTTCTTGGTGTCAAACTTGGTTTTCCATGTCCCTGTTTTTTAAAAGATAAAATGGAGGATTTCCTGGAATAATAGCATATGAAACCAGGCTTGTGTCTGTGGCTGAGTAATCTTGTGCTTTATATATACAGTATTTGTGCTTTCAGAGTTGAGGCATAACTGAATTATGATAGAGATGGAAATAGACTGATTGGAGCTACTGATTTACTGCTGCTCTTTGGCCCCTCCTTTTCATCTGAGAATTTGCTAAATGGGAAATAAAAAAACAAGCCAGTATATGGGTGGAGTAGCTATTGGGAAGTTGATGTCTACTTATGTAATTTCAAAACTATTTTAAAGGGTAACAGTTGTGTCAATGCATATAAAGTGCTTCTCTCTCCACCCTTTATTTTGCTCCTTGTCTCTAAGCAGTAATTCCCCAGGACACTGGCTTACAGCATGTTATAGAACAGCTCTCTAGTATCTCCCTCTATTCCCTCTACAGTGGTAAAAAGGTTCAGTACACTCTTTAAGCTCTGCCTTCCCTAAATAGTAATATTCTGTCTCTTGCTGTGGAGTTTTGTGAGCTTAAAGTTTCTCTGGTCTCTTACTGCGAACATGCCAAGATTCAGCTTCCCAAGAGTAGTAATTCCTCCCTCAAGGACTGTTTCTGTTCAGGTAGCATGCATTTTTTTCTTCTTTACTAAACATTCTCAAACACTTTCTTCTTACACTCTGTCTCTTTGGCAGTCTGTTTGCTCTTTTGGGAGTGAGAGCATTCCCTTGCATCTCTTCTGACACATGCTTAATAGACCCTCTCTGTAACCAAATACACAACGTTCTTACCCTTGAAGTGAGCAGCCCCAGCAAGGAGAATACTGACATCTGTGGGCACGTCCTTCATAAACCGCATAATCCTTCCCTTTGTCTGCTGTCGTACCCAGTTGTTGATTTCTTGCAGGTCTAACTGGGTATTGCCACTTAGTGCCCTCAGACGCATCTTGTAGGACTTCTCTAGTTGGCTATGAAAACCAGGCTTCACCCTCAGTCCTGGGGAACAAAAACATCGATATTGCAGCTAGTTCCATTATCAAAACAACCTCAAAGCAGCAGATCACAATCCAAAGCCCAGCAGCAGTTCTCTCATAAAACATCTGTGGCTGTGGGTATACAGAAACCTGCTTTGAAGAAGAATGACTGAAGGCACATGGAGGAAACTGATCCAAATCCTACAGCCACCCATGCTGGAGTATGGGATAACTCTCTTCTGAAAAATAAAGAAAGGCGATAAGAACAGAAAGTTTGGACACAGCTGTTCCTACATCAGTCTTTCTTCTTTCTCCAGCTTGCTTTATAAGTATGGCTTACTCAACCTATTGGATTCTTGGAACTGGCAGGTTCCAAAAGATAGCTCTTAGCTTTCTCAGCCAATGTTTATTGCATGCTGAAAGCAGACATTTCAAGTAGTTCTGCAAGGAATTAAACAAAGGAATATGGCTGAATGCTATCACAAATAGAAAATGTGATTTGTGGTTCCTGGAAGTTAGCAACACCTGCCAGAAAACCTAGAGTGAAGGCAAAATTCTCAGCATGTTTCTTCTAGGTCTTCCGTGTGTTAGCTGCTCTGTCACCAATGTCTCTGTGTGCATAAGTCTGGTATTTTATTTATATGCATACAAACTTTCCAGGCTTTTTCTGGAGCAGCAACAGCATTCCATGCACTGTCTGCGTCCTGGCTCAACAGTATGTCAGAGCTAAAGTTGTTAGTGCGGTGTTATTCAGTGTGTTCTACCTGCTGCTAGTTATTTAGATAAAATTTGATAGGGGGGGAAGAAGGACTTTTACTTTTCTCCAAGATGATACGGGAGGCACTTCTCATGCTCTTCTCTGGTCCAGTCACGCTCGTCAGTAGGTCCTTGTAAGTGTTGTGGACCTCAGCTTTGTTCAGCAGATCATAGAAGAGAGCGCGAGAAATCACATCTTCTGTTCGTTCTCCAGCCCCTGCCAACAACAAGGACAGCAGTATGAGGGAAGGCCCTCAAGCCAAACAGTGTGTGAGGAAAAGGGGCAAGAACTCACCAAGCGAGAGACCAGAAAGTGCAGTAGCCAGGCTGAATGGAGACAGTAGCACATTGGCAGTGGCTGTCCGGCTAGACTGCTGACGGTACAGGTCATAGCCAAAGTTGGAGACTGCAGCTGCCAGCTTGTTTACAGGGCTCTTATAGAATGGATCTTCCTCTTCGACCTCACCAGCGTTAGCTCCATCAGTCGTGGCAGAGTTCTAGCAGGTATGGGGAGCGCTTTGGTTAGACTTACAATTTACAAGATCAGGCACAAGATCAGTTGTGACAAACACTTCAAAGGCAAGCAATCTACAGATATCCTCCTATGATCTACAGAACTACTGGCTTAATCTTACTGACAGAGAGTGTAGGAACAGTCACTTTAAAGTGTCCCAGTAAAGCTGAAGGCAGCACTCAGACTGGAATCCACTATTTCTGCCTCACAGTCATCCCCTGATGTAACTACTGTGGTTTTATCTAGGTAAAGAAGGAGTTAGTCTTATTATGTTGCTAAAGAAAATCCTAGTAACTTAGGAGGGTAGTGCTTAATCCTTCCATAAGATTCTCTAAAATTAAATTACCTGCTCCAAGTATCTCTCCCTCACTCTCTGCATGTTGTCTCCTACTTACCTGCTCAGTAGCCGAGTTCTGGGATCTGCTTGGGACAGTTAAGAGGCCCAGTACAAGGAGAACCACAGGAATCGGCATTCCTGAACCTACAGAGAACATGAAAGAGGTAGTTTGAGCAACTGAGCAAATTCTCTACCGCTACTATTCCCTGTACCTGGTTGTGACAGAAGCTGCAATGACACATGCTGCTGCTGCTTAGCCTTCCCAATTGTGAAACACACACCTGATCTTAGCTGGGTTTTCTTCCTTAGTTTGAAGTATTCAGCCAGCCTGGCCCCAATGACTTTAAAACTGGGCAAGCGCACATGCCTGGGTGTGCCTGAGCACAAAAGCAGATGTGTGTGGCCCAAACCGTATTGATGCTGGCAGTTACTGAGTGCCAAGGTCCAGAAAAGCACTAAATCGTGCTAAACTAAAACTTCTGAGTTTTAGACTTTAAAAAATTGAATACTTCATTTATAAAAAGTAGCAAATCCATATTGTTGAATGGGGCAGAAGATGAAACTGACTGGTTACTGCTTTGCTACATAAGTTACCTGCCTCAGGCAGTAGTTTGTCGTGTTTCTTGTGCCTGCATGTACCTGGAAGGGTGTACAGCCTATATGCATCCTTTGCTTCTTATTTGCAATTTGGTAAAGTAAAAGTAGAAGAGCTTTCTTAAAAGACAGTAAGGAAAGGGCCTGGGAGTAAATACCTAACGCTGGGCTAGACCTAGAGTAAAAGTGAAAGACAGAGCTTGGCTTATTCAACTTTTTTAGTGGAGGTGGGAGAAAAGTACCAAATTCCCCAAAGCTGTTCCTTGTATGGAATCCACTTTTAATCACTCCAGTATTGGCATATGTGGCCCTTCCAGACAGATCTGTCTGGTCCAAAGGGCAGTGTGTAACCCAGGATTTCACTGTGGGTAAACCAGAGCTACTGCAGAAGTGTCATGCCCCTGAGAACAGACGCCACTGAGGCTGGTCTGAAGCAATGTTTATATAGATTCCCAGAAATTAAAGGAAGAGGGTTGTATTTAACTATCCCCTGTGATCCAGGCATCCAGTGGACTAGAAGAAAGAACATGTGGTTCAGATTAACTTCAGCTGTAAAGAAAACATGCCTGCTGGTAGAAATACAACTTAAAGCCACGTGGCTACAACAGCCCCAGTTCAGGGGCTGCCTGTTCAGGCAGAGGTTTTACTTCAGTGAAAGGCAGTTCACTGTTTCCCTTTCCTGCCAAAACTCTTTTTTTTTTTTTTTTTTTCCTGGAGGTAGTTCTGCCTTGGAGAAAAAGGTGTCAGAGTGGAGGTTGTAAGTTTTCATCTGTATTTAGACAGTGTAACACAGAAGTGGTACCCTCTTTTTCGCTGCGCACTTGCATCCTGTGACCTGCCGCTATCCAAACTGCTGAGTAGATGAGGTATTCTGGTGCAGAAGATGCATATCAAGAGGATTTACTATACTGGAACAAACCAATACTTTTGGTGGTATGATAGTCAATATAATGTTGGGATTGCTCATACCACTGCGGAGTTTTACAATGAATAGGCACCATGCTGAAAGAGAGATGGCGGAAGCCCTGCGTGAGTGTAAGTTAAACAGGTCTTAGTGAGGGCTTTGTGAGGATGCCTGCACTGAGCAGTACTCTTGCATGCTGAGCAGAAGAGGTTTGGACCAATCTAGTTTAGAGATGAAGGTTTTCCATGGAGCATAACCTGTTCCCTAAAAAAAAATAATAATCTCAACACAACCTCTGCTTCCAACTACACTGAGCTCCTGGGAGTATGAGAGCGGAGATTGGTTTTGCAGATTTGTATTGTTTTTGCCAGTACTGTCACCAGCTTCATATTTCTCAAAACTTTGCCAAAAAGCAATTTCCATTTTAGAAAGACAAAGCCTTTTGCACTTGAATTGGCCTGAACATCTGGATTCTATTTGCATGTGTCTCAGCACACAGCCAAAAATGCAGAGAAAAGAATTTGGTTGGAGCAGAGGTGGGATGGTTTCAGGCATGATATTAAAATCTGTGGCTGCCTTTAAAGAGAGGAGAAGGAGCAAGAGCTTGCAGCATGTGATGTTACAGTCAGGAAGATACAGGAAGAAAACTTTGAGAAATGAGCTGAGAAGGAACTTTGTGTCTGGGAGTTGTCTCTTTGTGAAGGCCTGCAGGTGCAAAGGAACTATTTTGCTTTCCATCTATAGTGGTACAAGTCTCACATCATTTATAAACACTTTTGATTTTAGAGGTGCTATGAAACATCACCCACGAGTTCAGACTGCTCCACCCCACAGCACCCACTCCTTCAGAAACATCTTGACACCACTAGCTCTAGAGGATTTGACTATCACCAAAATTGTTACCGTCGCAAAGAAAAAGCGTGCTCCCAAGTGCAACACAGATGCTAGCGGGGCAGAAAACCATACCAGTTCCCAACACAGTTCAGCCCGGGAGGCGAAGAGGTGCCCTAGGATGCTGATGGCTCCCAACCCTTGGTGAGATCTCTCATGTGGTGGCAATCCCACCCTTTAACACCTCCAGAAGAACCGTTCTTCCCGTTTCCCAGGTCCCCCGAGAGCTCCCCAGCCTCAGCCCCTGCCTGCTGCTCCCCTCGCCGCTGGCAGTGAGCTGCCCCTTACCTCAGGCTCCTCTCGGCCGCTGCCGTCGCTGGATCCCCGCGGGTGCGAGTCGGGGACAGTGTGGTTTTGGTGCAGCCACATCTGCTTTTTGCTGCTTCCCCCAGCCCAGCCTTCGGCAGGCTTCAGGTTACAGCTTCCCAGGGCTCTCTTAAAGTGCTCTGCTCCCATTTTCTGCTGCTGCCATCCTCCCTCTGAATTGCACTAACTTTTTAACCCTGCCTTCCAAAACAAACGTGCTCCCCGTGATAAGGGCAGTCAAGCGGGTAAAGCGCAGGTTGGAGAGGCAAATGCTCCCTGCGCTCTTTGAACAAGGCTCTTATCCCCGCAGTTTTGCTGTATGTCACATGAGGGAATTTCTTCTGTCTCGGAGGTATGGTTAGCGCAGCAGTGTTTTATGGATTTATGTCCAAGATTTAACGGAGAGACTTGTGAAGCAGAAGCAGGATTCTGTTGCTGCTTACAGCAGTTGAGGGGAAGAAGTTCAGAAGTGGTTCTATTCAGTAATGGTTACTAGTTAACAAGAAGTTCTGTTAGTAACTGGCTTAAAGTTTTTTGGCTGAAAAGGAAGAGACTAAAAAGCCAAGGACTCTTACTAAAAAAGATGAATTAACGGAATGTTGTAGGAGCTTACAGAATGATAAATGATCTGGAGAAGGGAAAGGGGCACAGGGGTTTCATTATGTTTTGCAGTAGAAGACTCTAGGGGAGCACCCATCAGTGCACATATAAATCAAGAGAGTGTATTTTTCATAAGTATTAAATTGTAAAACTCATTGTAACTAGGTATTGCAGAAGATGAAAATAAATAGATTTGGGGGGAAAAAAACACAACCGAAAATTAGTGGAAGGTAGGACCATTGAAGGCTAACAGCAGTCGGGTATAATGTCAGACTCAGCAGCTGGGCAATACAACCAGAGAACAGTTGTTTTTCCTTGTCCCTAGTCATTCTTGGCTTTTTTCCCCCAGTAATTTGTTACTGGTTACCGGGAGAGCCAGGATACTGGGCTGACTGGACACATAGCTAGCCTCATCCAGGGCAGCTGTTTGTCTACTTGGAAATGCTGAAAGTAAATTGTAGCCAGTAATGTCGGTGCCCCCCGCCTAGGCTTGCATTGGGACATCTCCTTTTGGGGCTGCCAGCCTCGCTGCTAACAGGTAATGAGGAGTTACTCATGCATGCTGGCACTGAGCTCATACAGTCCCTCAGCAAAGAGGAAAGGATGGTTCTAGAGAAGCATTAGCTGCTGGTTTTGCAAGCCAGAAAAGCAAATCAGGTAGTCTGCCTTGTGATTAGTCAGTGCTTCAAAGGTGACCCTTTCTACCAAGGCTAACAGCTCTGCTTTCAACTGCTTCTCAGCTTGCTCTGTGAGAAATCGTCTGCAGAGAGATGTTTTTACTTGTTAGTCTTCCATCGTCAGCCCAAGAATGGGGGTGTTGGCTGTGGAGATATCTTCCGGTGGTTTTCATCTCTTTTTGATACCTTATTTGTGGTATTAAAATGCCCTTTATAGAAGGACCTCTAGAGAAGTTTTTATATCTCATCTTTATCTTCAAATGAAAGCCCATCTGTTTGAATACAGGTTTGGTTTTAAACCATTTAAATCAGTGGCAGTTGTATAGAATGTTATTATAGACCAAAGCAAGTTTGTTCCTGTAGGTGAAGGGTGCCCCTGAAACAGTGCATTATACTCATCCAACTAGACGCAAGGGCTTAAATCAGTTTTGTGAAATCAATACAAACATTTTACTGTTGTTCTGGTTTGGGTTCAAGATAGTAGGCAATATGCTGTCTGACCAGTGTTCACCTCTGCTATGGAAGTACTGATCACGTCCCTATGAATTCGCTCTAGTAAGGAAAAAATACATCTAATATTAAAGCTATTGAGACTTATTTGATATTCTCAGCCAGTGGTGCAGATGAGCCATAGAGCAGATGTCCTGTGCTAGTCATGTCTTTTCAGAATAGAGCTCAGTCAAAATGAAAGCTTAGCAATGCAAAGTGGAAATTCCCGAGCAGAGACATTAATATTACTTTGCATTTTACAAACTGCCTCTTCTGGAGAGTTGGTGGAGTGAAAAAGAGTCTTAAGGTTGGTGTGACTGATAATTTGTTGAGCAAAGCACAACCATGGAGGGCTGCTGTACTGTCAAATAAAATGAAATTAATAGTTTGACAAGAATAGCTTGGAGGAGGAGGGATGGCAGAAAGATGGAAAATAGGAAATAAGAACTAAGCTGTTCGGGAAACTGAGAATGAGGAGAGGGGGAGCTGGAGGGCAGAGGCATGAAGAAGATGATTTGCACTTCAAATTTTGCACAGATTGCGGTGCAACAGCGTGGAATTCAGGGAAGTTAATGTTGAGGTTGCAGTAGCCAAAGCAAGACTTACCTAAGGCATGGGATGGTATTTCTGAATGTTAGAAAAGAATCTGTATAAATAAATAAGCTAAAATGTTTCCTGTGGGCTAGAGCTATGCCCTCATAATAGGGTTGAATTCTTGTGGGTTTACTTGTTAAAGTTATATGGCCCCATAATTACACCCTCTTTTGAAGGGTATGTGTCATTGCATTGGTTAGAGGGGTAGACATTATCTTTAGCCATTCTTCCCCTTTTAGACTGCAAGAAATGTGTAATTGCAGGTTTGAGCCAGGACTTTTTATTCCCCAAAGTTTCCTGCATCCCCAAAATTCATGGTTAGTGAGTCAGTCCTTCTCTTATTCCAGCAGATGGTGCAGACTATTCAGGGAAGGAGGCTCCCAGAAGCATTCTGCTCCTTCCTTTGAGGGAAGGCAGACTTCCTGAGTGAGGAAAACACTGCCAGAAGGATGGCCCTTGTGCTTTGTAACTGCTATTTCACAAAAACAGAGCACCATCCTTTTTACCCAGAAGCTTAGGGAGTTTGGAAGCAGAATCTACTATGGACAGCAGTTGTTTTGTACAGAAATAGCTGCAGCATGGCAGACTACGGTGAGTTAGGCTAATATTTTTAAGTGGTAGGATGGCTTGGTTGCGTGGAGGGTTCCCAAGATTCTTACATGGTAGCTTATTTCAGACATGCACTGCTACCTCAAAACAAGGACGCAGGGAGCTATGCCCACCTCGGACAAAAGCAAAGCTGTAACGGGACACTGCCTTTTGCCAAAAGATGGCCAAAGCAGTGATACTCAGCTACGGGTGTCAAAATCTGCCCCTCCTTCCCCTGGATGTCCCAACCATCCATAGCATTGTGCTGCGGAGCCAGGATTATCCCAGCAGAAGAACAAATCACAGACAGCAGATGCCAGATCAGCACCTTTGAACCTCCTAGTATGTACCAGTAATGGTCAGGTTTTGTTCAAGAGAAAGGCTACGGACTGTCACATCCCTGCTTATCACTGCACTGCTGCTCACAGGCAAAATACCCTCCTGTTCCTAGGCCACTGAGCTCATGCCCTAATTCAAGGAATTCTACCCATTTCACAAAGCCAGCTCTGACCCAGTGAGTATTCCCTGCACACTCTGCAGGCGAGATGCCCAAAGCTTATTGGCCTCAGTCCTTGGACAGTCTTTACAGATTAGCCATTTCACCTCACAGCCCCTGTTGTCCTCTGTGATGAGGTGTAGCAAAAACCAGATCCTTTGCAAGAGCCCCTCCTATCTTTCCATCTGTCACACCAAGACTTCCTTCCTCCCAATCCTTGCAATTATTCAAGTTGCGTGCCTTCTTCCTTTGTTGGGTCTTTCAATGCAACACCTTAAGCAAATATATTCTGCTTTACTCTTTATTATTCTGCCAACATAAAAATTACTAAAAAACACTTCATAAAATATGTCTTGAAAAATCTAGCATTACCCAGAGTAAACCTAGAGTTTCCCCGGAAAAGGGCTGGAGGTAAGGATCCAAACGGGTTTCCCACTGCAGACCCTCCCACATCAGGTCCTGATAGCCAAGGAGTAGGAAGAGGGAATCTTTGAAAATTGCCTGTGCCTGGAAATGGCTGTGACGCATCCTAGAGAAGACAACTGGTTACTAGTCCAGCTGATCTAGAGGTCATTTTCTGGGTAGGTACAGATGGTTTTCAGAGGAACACTTTGAGGGAGACATGTTCACAGGAACTGCGGAAGGAAGAGCCATATTAATATGTCTGGCCGTTGTCCAAGCTGCCAGACGCTAATGATGATTCCAGGCTGTGGGGGACTCTACTTAGAGCTTAATAAAGACTCTAATAAGAGTCTGGGGACAAGGAAGTCTCCCTTCCAGGACTGGGAGCCCTGGAAGGGAAATCCAGGCAGAGAAAGCTTTTCAGGTTCAATGGAGGGGAACCCCAGCCTGGAGAAGCTCATCAAAGCTGGAATGAGCTATCCCAGGACTGGTCTCTAGGGATCTGTAAAGGAAAACAGCAAGGGATTGCCTCCTGTGGCCTCAGAGGGAGGTCTCCAAGGACAAGAAGCCTCTCTTAGCTGGTCCAGAACACTCTCTTAGCAGTCCCAGAACACTTAGGCTCTGCTTCTCTCTTATTTGGGCATGGGGTACTCATTGACATCTTCTGCTTCACGTGAGTCCCGTGGCTCTTTTATCTGGGGAGCGGCATTGGGGTTAGGGTTCTGGACACTGCCTATAAAAAGCGGGATGCCTGTTTCATCTTCAGAGATAATGAAGACAAAGGGCCGGTCAAGGCTGAAGGCAGAGACCGAGCGTGACATCGCAACGCTGGTAGCAGCAGATGCTTCCACCCCATCTTCTTTAAGCTCCAGGGTAGACTGATGCTGTATACTGGATACGAAGAGAGGCTCGTCTGTGATCTTCTGGAGATTTGGGCTTGTGAACAGCTCCTGGAGGCCTATAGAGAAATGAGACTTAAGTTAACCTTTCCCAGTTGCTGCCACCAGCTCTGATTTTTCTCAAAGCTGTTCAACGAAAGGAATTCCCTAATCTGTTGCTACATGTGTTGTCCACCATGGCGGACTGGAAAACTAGCACGCAACAGAAACAAAAGCTGCAGTCCAGCCAGGTTCCTCAGTCTTTCTCTTGAAGAAAAGAGAAGAGCTGAGGGTGCCAAAACCCAGAAGTTTTCACAAGCTTTGTCCATCTCTTTTAGAATAGTAGTGTAAGAACTTAAAGCCTTTCTTAGAAAGCAGCAGCAAGTCTGAAGGCTCTTTCTTGCTAGGCTGGAAACACTTTTACAGGGTTTTGGGTTTTTTTTAAGCAATTCTGCAAAACAAAGTGAACTCTTAATCTGGAAATGCAGTGCCTGGTGTTTTATTTCAGTAAGGTCTCAGTTCCAGGTTTTGTGACCTGCATTCTCTCTTTTGGCAATTTCTCTGTCCTGGACACTACATTAAATGAAAAAGTAAGTGGTAGGGGTTGACACATGGGAGGAAGTTGGTCTTGGCTACAAATGGGGGAATAGGAAGAACTCATAAAGATTGTGAGGAACTGTGAATGCTGCCTTCTCTATAGTATCATCTTGTTGGAGCAAAACATTTGGCGCTAAGCAAGCAAAGAGTAAGGAGGAGGAGGAGAGGAATAAGAGATGAAAGAGTTTGGATGTTATCTGGAGCAAGCTGTGAGGCACAGCTTTAGAAACAAGGATGGCAGTTTTTAGTGTCAGCGAACAGATGCCATATAGATTCACTTATTCTGTGCAAATCCTGTTAGAAGCCTTACCCATTTGACTGAGAACCTTGTTGAGTTCCAGCTGGTAGTCCAGTTTTATTTTGGGGATCTTCACTGTGGTGGGTTCCTCTTTGGGGAAAAGCCTGCACAGTTGCTCATAAGGGAAGTTCTCTAGCACATGAGAGGTATTCCAAGTATACTGGTTTGGTACAATGACCACAAAACTCATGTTATTCTTAAAGGGAAACCTGGCCACCTGGAAATAAAACCAACCAGAAGAATTTAGGGAAGAGGAAAGGAAATCCAGAAAGTGATGCTTTTAATTTAGTCTTTTTCTAATTGGTCTACAGAGCCAGTCTAGCTATCGGATGAAAACAGCCTGATGGAAAAGAGGTTCTGATTTCAGAGGAGAAAGTTTGTTGGAATATTGGCATTAGATTTTAGTATTAAGCCACTGACTGGTAAAGACTGAACACACGGCAGAGTGGAAGCCCACATGCACAAACATTGTACCCACTCCGGCAGTAGGTGTGTTCTGAAATGCTCCAACAGTACATTGTCTGAGGGAATTTCTTTCCATATTTTCTCATTTATCTTTAACTCAGGGCTTTAAAACTCCATTAATTCCCACTTAGTGGGAATACCTCTTTGTGGTTTTTCCCAGAGATTGAGAGTGGAGACTCACCATTCTTGCTAAAAGCAAGGACAAAGGATGCTTATTAAATTTTTGTGTGCTATACCTGTTAAAAGACATTCTTTTTTTGGAGAGGATACTTGTACTCAGTAAAATACCATAGCAAGAGGAAATTCCAATCAAAACTTGTAGTGCTCCTAATACAGCCCTACCTGAATGTCCCGGGACTCCAGTGTAAACCAGCTCAGGGAGTACTTCTGGGCTTTCATCATCTCAACTGGGACCACGAACTCATTGTCAAGGTGGAATACATCTGGCCCAGTGAAGTTAGCATCAAACTTATTCCTCCAAAACCCTATCAAAATAAAAGTTTAGAAATCAATGAAGTTAAATTTGGGTAGGAAAACAGAAACTGCCTAGCTGACACTTCTCCTATCATGAGTTCTCCAAGGCAGATAGTGACCAGGCAAGTAGAAATACAGCGAAGTCAGTATCAAGGCTGGAAGAGCCCTAACAGCAGCAAGCCCTTATCTTCCAGAGAGGAACTATAGAATAACAAAACGAATGAGGCTTAATCCTCATGCCTCAGCGTGGGAGATTACTGAAGGCTATGAAGATAAAGTAATGGATGTTTGCGCTTTGAAAAATGAAGGGTATTGCCTTTGTGCTGCATAGAGTGAAACAGTGCTCCAAGACCAAGCTAAAATGTTTGCAGATTTACACTGGAAGGAAGTGTTTGGTCTGTGTTTCGATGCACAACCCTCAGGGAATTAAAAGAGGAAGATGAGCATGACCACTGTGCTGTAGTCAGAAAGAAATCCACAGAAGCTGCCTCCGAGCATTGTGGTTGGCATGTAGCGAGTTGCATGTGACCTGGTTAAGATGAGCAGTGACGTGCTGCTGTCTGGGATCCTGAACCAGGAGGCAAAAATACTGCAGGTTCCACCTGCTGCATTCTGGCTCCGCTGTCAAGTAACATTTTTAGCACATGTGAACCAGTTGGGAATCATTTGTGTAAAGAAATCTAAGCAAGAGGAACAGCAGATGCACGAGAAAAGAACAAGCAGATTGACTAGCAGGAAGCAATGAAAGGAGATGCCATTCAGCTACAGTGCTTGCAGAAAACTGGTAGATTTCTAAGTATTCCGCTTGAAAAGTAAGGCCTGTGGAGCTCACCGTGGAAATGGATTGCATTGAGCAAGAGCATCACTGTGTTTTCAGGGAGCTGCTGTAGGAAGGTGGGTATTTGCCCATCAGTTGCTTCCTTTACCCACTTGTTTATGGCTACGAGGTCATCCTCACTGATCCCAGAAAGGGTCACAGGCTTTGCTCCGTAAAATTTCTCTGAATCCTCCAGGAACTTCTCTTTCACCTCAAATCCTGGCAGAGGGGAAGAATTCTACGTGAAGTCATCAGACATTGAAAAATATTTGCTCAGTGGCTCAGCCAGTGGCATGACACTCCCCAGGAGGAGTGCTTAGGGAAACAGATGTCTCCCAGTATGGCAGTCTGTCACCGCTGTGACTGTCACAGCGGTCTTCCACCGCTGTCTGTCACCAAGAGTCTTATTCTACACCAGTACGGACCACCCCCTGTGCCAGCTCTCACCTTTCTGCAGGTACAGACGCGATGCAAGGCTAAGGGTGGATTCTGCGATCCTTCTGTGAAGGGTGCCCAACATGTGGTGGAGACAGGGCACTGACTCCAGATGCATTGCCTGTAGTAAATGCTTCTCTGTCTGATTCGCTGCTCCTAAAAAGCAAAGTCAAATTCCTGTTAGGTCATGCCCATGTAGTGGAAAACAGGGATGTTACTCTAGCTGCCTCCTGTTAGAAACATACTGTGCCTTACAAAAGAGGCTGGAGAAACCTGAGAGTAGGAGCCTCAGCAGGGCCATGGAGGGCAGTTTCAATTGTAATAGTACCCAATTAAAGCTGCAGGAGTAAGATTAAGTGGAAGGTGCTGTATTTAATCTTTGCATTTTGCACATTGGTTCCTAGTGCCTCCAGGAGCAGGAACAGGGAAGGGCAGGAAATGGTGCTTTTGTAACTAAGAAGTTACCCAGTGCCAGGTGAGACAAGGAGAGGGCGATACTGAGGGGTGACAGGATCACATTGGTTCTGCTGGACTCCTGCTGGACCCCTTTCAGGAGATCAATGCTGAATCTCATCAAGCCATCTGCTAGTCTCTGGCTCTTCTTCCAAGTCATCTTGCAGCTCGTATCTTCAGCCTCTCTTTCCTCTTCAGAAGATGCAATTTCCCCAGATGGTTGCTGTTCATGACAGCCCACAGCCCCAGCTATGGTTTCATCTTCTGGGTTCCAGTCATTCCTCGTGCCTGGCGGGGTGGTGGTGAAAGGTAACATGGGTCCATCAATCTCCTGGAAGTTGTCATAGGTAAAGTCTGCCAGCTCCGCCGGCTCTGGGACGGCTCCCAGCAGAGCAGACTGTACAACTCCAGTGCTTTTCAAGTCCTGGGGAGAAACAAGAAGGATAGCACTGGGAAAGCAGAAGCATGGTGCTACCTCCCCTCAAGGGTTTTACTGCACACCTAAATGGGTTAGGAAAACTCTCCAGCTTCTCTACTCTGATGGTGTATTTGCTTCAGTTTGTCTTTTAACCTTGAGGTTAAAAGCACCTCAATGAATATGGAAGACAGAAGGTCTTGTATCCTGGGAAAATGGACTGAGCGAAGGTCTTGCAGTGGTTCCTCCTCTACTTGCTCTCAGGGCCTGCCCCAGGCATGCTTTAAGGGCGAGAACCACCACCTGCTCAGCACATGTCTCATGCCTTCACCATTTATAGATCCATCATCCTCAACCTTGATTTCACCACCTCCTCTCACATATTTTAGGACTGCCAATCTGCCTCATGCATCGGTCAGCACCCTCTACTGCTGTCACAGCCTTGATCCATTTTGGCTCACATCCCCCTCCAGGCACCTGTCTCTTCTTGACTTGTCTGTTCTATTCCATCCCTTTTCTCTCCAAATTCCTCATTTTCCAGTTTTCTAAGCTTTAGCCTATAGCACTACTGCTACTGTCCGCACATTTGCGTGGTCTTAAACACATGCTTTTTTGCTCAGATCTCTCTGTTCCCACCAGCATCTGGATGACATTCCTCCACTGCAGGAGCGCTGCACTGTCAGAGCCAGGCTTGATGGGTAGCATCAGCTATGCGTCTTTCTCCCTGTCACCCTCATAGCTAGTTGTTTTCCTCATCTTTCCCTTATCAATCAGAAATTAAATAATCCACCCACCAGTCCCTGTACACACCAGCTACTGATGTTGACTCGACACACTGCCCAGTTATTTAAGCTGGAGTGTCCAACACAAAGGAGCACAGTGTTGGCAGCAGCAGTGAGTGAGGTGGGGAGGGAAGCCTGCACAAAGATGGACTTTCTCATTGCACTGACACTGCTAGATTGCACTGCCTGGACTCATCCTATCTCAGGGCAAACTGGAAAACCATTGCAAATACTGCAGCATAACTTCAGTCCCCTTGGGTGGAACCAGTCACTGCTTACCTTCAGCTCCCCATCTTTGTCTAAGAAGAGATGCTTTTGCTCAATGGCATGTGCCGAAGAAAACTGCAGGGGGGAAAAGAAAAACAAAACAAAACAAAGAAACAGAGTCAGGTCCCAGATAATTTCCTCTGAATTCCCAGAGTCAGTCTTCTCTGCTCTCTCTCCTAACACATTCCCATGGGGCCAGGTCAGAGACTGGCACCAGCCTGGCTGTAGCAGTCCTCCCACGGCTACAACATGGGCAGGGCTTTAGGATGCAGACCCAGAGGCAGTGGGGTTCACCAAGGGGAGGAGGAAGCAAGCAGGAGCTGGGAGAGAGAGCAAATGCTGGATTTGTTTAGAAAGGGACCAGGCCAGAAGGGTACACAATAATGTATCCTCTAGAGAGTGAGCAGTGCAGTTTTGCAATCTCAGATCTGACGGGGATCCAGAATTAAAATGGGAGGGAAAAAAAGCCATTATTAAACAACCGCCTGTTAACCCCTGAAGGTCACAGTCACTAAATACAGTTGAAGCCAAGTTTCCAAAGATTTTCTACAGAAATCCCCTTGAATAATGAGAATATTCACAGGTATTTTAGCTGAAAAAAAGAGTAGAAACCTTGCTGTACTGGGCCATAGGCTAACCCCATAGCAGGGCAGCATCGTCCACCAATCCAGGGCTTCTCACGCAGAAGCATCAGGTGGTATTTGCCCCAAGGTCTGGTGCAGGAGAGCCACCTCACTCCCCTTGCCCTTTGCTGGCTGGGGAGAGGGCTGAGCTCGCGCTGCAGAGGCCCCCACCGTCGCTAGCGTGAAGCAACTTACCCTTAGGTGACTGTGCAGAGCAGACAGGCAGAGCAGCAACAGACCCCAGAGGAACACCATATTTCTGGAACAGAAGGACCAGACGAGAGAGAAGTTATTTCCAGCTGCCTGGCAGCAGCAAGCTGAGCCTATTCAGCTCTACAGGGAGAAAATTATCAACCTGGCCAAACAGGTTGGCGCAGGAGCTTGCAGAAAGCAATAGGGAGATGAACAATGCTGCAAAGAAACAACACAGGACTCCTGGGTCCAACGCCAAGGCAGCAAAATCAGAGAAGAACAGGGACCCGCGCTGGAGCAGAGCTGTAACCACAGCCAGGCTCCTACAGGACACTCTCCGGCTTGGATCCTGCATTTCTGACCCCACTGTCCTCATTTCTCTGGATTGCAAATGGTGTTTCCCTAATCACTCCTGCACACACGGTGCCTCTGGAAGAAGACAAGAGCCTCTGCTCCTTCCCTGTGCAAACCACCAAGGTATGGCTACAGCATCCTCAGCTGTGCCCCAGGGCTCTCGGGAGAAGGGATACTAACCTGCCTCAGAGGGGCTGCAGGCACTCAGCAAGTGCTGTCAGGGAGGGACTTTGCAGGTATAAAATGCAATGCCAGAGCAGTTTCTCAGCAATATGTCCTGGAACAGGGAGTCCTCCCCTTCCCAGCACTCGCCTTCCCGCTTTGCTGGCAAACCCAGCCTCTCCCACCCCCGCACTCTGGTTCTATGGGACAGTGGGAGGAGGGCTTCCAGGGCCATGGATGAAACCCCACCCATTATTCCCTGGCCACCCTTCATCCAGCCACTTTTCCCTTTCAAACAGAAATAGAGTATCTTCTTAACATAAAGCCTCTGTGCCAAAGCCCAGCTGTTGGCACAGCTGCCATACGCTTAATTCCTGGGGCTGCTTTCCACTCTCTGAGCAGTCCTTGCTTTCACCCAAAACTGCTGGGCTGCAACCCCAGTTGCCAAGTGGGAAACGCAAAACTTGAGGCTGTTCCCTTCCCCCTCCTCCCTCACCCC